>JAODPA010068755.1:0-10097 GCA_025585075.1 Nepenthes mirabilis | reverse complement strand
TATATTATTTTTAGTATTTAAAAAATGGTTAATGCCTCATTGGATCCAGATTATTGTATGAATTAGGGAGCCAAGAACCGATTTGTCTGATTCGATCGATTTGAAGTGGGTTTGATTTCTGTATACTTTAAATCTAAGTCCTATGCAACATAATAAATAAAAGGTCAAAGGATTTATAGAACTCACTCTTCGATTTATTTTTTGATATTTAAGTCAATCATCTTTTTTTGGTTGAAAGAGAAAAAGTGGATACAAAATGAGAGTAATAATGTTTATGTTAAAGGTTTTTAGAGAAGTGCGTTTGGTAGAAAACGTCTTAAGAAGATAGAGAAATGCATTAAAAGTGAAGTGTCTTAAAATTGTTACTTGCTTATCTTTTTGGTTGCCTGTCCTCCTATCCTATCGGGAAGGAGAGATATATATAGAGTTGAGGGACAATTGATTTCTCCTATCAACTGTCTATGAAACTGCCCTGATGGATAAGCGAATACTGTTCGGTTGACTATTCTTGACTATCAATCGAGTGTATTGAACTGTAACGTCCCTGGCGCATCCGCATGTGGATATTGTCCGCTTTTGGGTCGGGGAAACTTCACAGCATCCCAAGCCATCACGCGACCCGCACGATTTTGTTCCTGGCAGATGGAATCCATCGCCCCCAAAACATGTCCACAAGGGAAAGGTATCAACGCCTTTATAAAGGCACGCTTCGTTCCCTCTCCATCTGATGTGGGACTCTACAGTCCACCCCCCTTGGAGACCCAGCGTCCTCGCTGGCACACCGGACCGGATCTCGGCTTTGATACCATCTGTAACGTCCTCAGCGCATCCGCATGTGGATATTATCCGCTTTTGGGTCGGGGGAACTTCACGGCGTCCCAAACCATCACGTGGCCCGCACGGTTTTGTTCTTGGCAGACGGAATCCACCGTCCCCAAAACGCGTCCACAAGGGAGAGGTATCCACGTCCTTATAAAGGCATGCTTCGTTCCCTCTCCATCCGATGTGGGACTCTACATGAACTGTCCGGATAAGAGAAGAAAATTATTCATTTTGATCAGTTACACAAGATGTTCGCATGAGAAGTGGGTTGTCCAGATAGGGCCGATGGACTCATCTATCCACTTAGGGTTATATGAGTCATTTGGAACATTATTTAATTCTAGGACGATTTTTTAATAGACCTTCCTCTTGGGTTACAGATACAGATACTCATCACTAGCCCCTATATTAGGAGGCTTGAAATTCAACCTTCCGATATGATAACCGAGGGATAGTTAGCTGTCTGAATTCATGCTTCTAGTCCGAAGGACTTCACTTGTTGGCTGGACGAGGACTATCAATCCGATGAACTTCATTAAATGTCCAGATGAGGACTCCAAGTCTGATGAGCTTTATTTGCGTTGCCAGTAGCAGTATTAAATGTTCAAGTCTCGTGCCGTCTCAGAATTATACCAGTCATTATTACTGGTTTTGGATGATTGATGGCCTTCAGGGTGCTGATATGTATCACAGCCACGATGAAGCGCGTCCTTTTAATTTCTTACCACGGTATCATTTTAGTTCCAAACGCTTTATTTAATTTGTTCAAATTCTTTCTTCCCACACTTCTTCTGAAACTTTATCGTTCTTCCTTCTCTTCGAATTTCTTTCATCCTCTTTTTATCTCAAAATTTCTTAACCTTCTTCCATGGCTGCCGGCGTTAATGACATTCAGTTGATCCTTACGTTGACTGATGTCAATTTCCTTCGTCATCAGTATAGGATTTTGAGCTCTTTGGTGTAATGTGTTTTTGGTATGGGTGGTTGAGCTTGCTCCCCACCACAGGGGTACATCACAGTGTATGAGACTCATCTAAAAGGAGGGCTCCACTTTCCAATGGCGCCAGAGTTATATAAGATCATGGTAGCTCTACACATCCGGATTGCAAGGTTGCAATCCAACGACGATCGTTATCTAATTTCTACATGCGTCTTCGCATGCCACCATGGTGTGGAGTTGGACATGAAGGTAGCTAAGATAGTTTTTTGTTTTCACAAATCTCAATCTCTCCTTATTTTGAATTTGTGTTGAGCAGAAAAAATCCTGACTCTATCAAAAGGTGAAAAGATTATTTTTTCTTCTTGGCGACGCCCTCTGGATTGTGGCTTTTCAACAAATGGGGCCGAGTTATGGCATCTTTTTGTACTGAGGTGTTTGAGCACAAGAAGGAGTCGACGAAGGCATTGATGGATTTCATTAAGAAAAATCTAGTTTCTTTTACAAAAACAAGAAGAACTGATGGTTGCTACCTGGGGCTCTAGCACAAGCAAAATGGGACTCTAAGGGGTCGAATGTACCTCATGAGCCACTGGCCTCCAAAACAAAATTTGAAAGAAAGTAGAGGCCACTTCACATAAGTGAGCCTTCTGATAAGGTGTCCAAGCATCAGGAGGCCTTGGTTGGGTCTTCCTCTTTCGACGACAACCAGGCCATAATCGGCCAGTTAGTAAGAACAAAGAGGCCGTTGGAGAGGGTGGACCCAATTCCTTCCTCATTGGTCCAAACATCTGGAGCCAATCTAACGAGGGTCGTGAGCCCTCGGAGCTTATTGCCTTGGCTGTGGGTGATCCTGAGGCTGGTGCAGAGGACGAGCCTATCCCTGCGCCAACACTTGCTTCATATGGGGAGCTGGCCATCCAACCATCTTTGTCGGAGGAGCCCCCACCCGATATTTTTGCCAGTTTTATCCAAAAGACTTCTTGGATAAACAAGACTTAGTCTGGGGATGCTATGGAGATATCATAGGTCGAGGTTCTAGAGGCCAGTATCTCGGAGGTGGCCACTCCAAAACTTGCTGCTGAAGTTACTGAGGTACCTTCTTCTGAGCCCTAGTGCTCGTGGCTAGAGACGAGGATGGGGATGAGGATGAGTTTGAGAGAAGAATCAATATGGTCGATGTGCCATGCCTAGAGGCCCATGTGTCTGAGGCCGAGGAGGAAGCCGTATCAGAGAGGACAACTGAAGCACCTGATTTTGAGCTCCCAGTGCCAGAGGTCCGAGGGAAGATTTTGACCAAGGGAGATATTGAGATGACTGAGAGGACCGGTATAGAGCCCTTGGAACTAGAAGACCAAGAAGTTTTGGAGGTCCCTATAAGTGACACTCCCATAGGAAGCTCATCTTTCTCTGAGGTACTAGTCGAGCATCTCTTGAGTTCCTTTCCTATTTTATGTGATTCCAACTTGTTCTCCTTTTGTAACTTTAAGAGTCGGCACATTGACTTGTCTTCACTGCCGACCGCCTGTCTCAAAGCTTTGCTAAGATGGAAAAGTTTAGAGCCATGAAGGAGCATGTTTCTTGCCTTGAGCATGAGTTGTCCTGAGATGAGGTAAAAGTATGCTTTCTTTTGTGACCAGAATTTTAGACCTGAGAGCGAACTTAGGTCCTCCATTAGTTTGAATGACATCAGGCAGGTGATAGAGTACAAGTATTGGGATGACAACGGTCTTTGTTGGCACATTATAAAGATGGTGGCTCATAGTAATCCCACTTCTATTTTTCATCCAAGGAACGCTAGTACCTGAAATCGATCTGATGTGCTATACCATCCCAGGGATGATGTGGAGTCCTGGGAGCCTTTGCCGAAAATTTCTCAATCTCATAGTGATCCTCCCTCGAAATAAAGTTTTGTACCTAGTACTATCTTTTTATAAAGAAGTAAAATCATATTATGACAATCATGTCTATCTTCTCCTCTCTCTCTTTATTATTTATGCACACACACACATATATATAATATATATTGGTTTATATGCTGGCTGGTCATTATGACCTTCAATGCCCATCTTCGAAAGTAACTTAAGCTGTCGTCCACACAAGGCTAATAGTGCTCGAACATGTTAGAGGGCATCATAGTTTTGGTGTGTCTAACTTATGTTTTTGAACAATGGTAGGCTGACAATGCTATTTCCTTTTACTGGAGGTTTTCACATTCTTGCTTTAAGAAAGCCTATTAAGTTTTTAACCTTCAGTCTCACGAGAGTTGCTTGGCATTGTGACCAAGTTTTGCAATCCAACCTCGTTAGGGCCGCTCAGTAATATGACCGAGTTTTGTTGACCACCAAGTGATGGTTGGAGGGGTAGGTGAAGGAAGCTCACCTGACTTAGGGGTAAACTAAGTCATATAATTTCATGAAATGACAAACAAGTTTCACATGAACAAAGAACAATGGAATAATTATTTTATTAATAAAATGTAATACATTTTACAAGCATTCCGGATGACGCATGCTAATTTTACCTGGGCCATACATACATTTACTGAGAACATTTTTTGAGGTGAGAAGTGTTCCATATCCTAGGGACAAGCTTGCCATTTTGAGTGCGTAATTTGTATACTCCATTTCGAAGAATGGCTGAGAGAAGAAAAGTTTCTTCCTAATTGGGCGAGAGCTTGTTCCGGTCGATATTCTTGCCGGTCGCTTTAATGCTTTGTAGGACTAAATCTCCCACTTTAAATTGACGTGTTTTTACCTTCCTATTATATTATTGAGTAATTTGTTATTGGTAGGCTACTGTCCGTAAACGTGCCATGTCCCAAGCTTCTTTAAGTAGGTTAAGGTTTTTTCAGAGCCTTTGAGTCAAAACATTCAACCCTAAGATTGGACAGTCAGACCAGAAGGGTGAAAGAGCGTTCGAAACCTCTGACAGCCTCGGTCCCATAGTATAAGCTGAAAGGTGTCTTGCGGGTTGACTCCTTAGGCGTTGTCCTGTAGGACCATAACATAGATGGTAGCTCGTCAACCCATGAGCCCCCAATGTCTTCTAGCTTAGTTATTAATTAGTGTAGTAGCGTACAGTCCACTTATCCGTTGGCTTGCGGGTAGATAATGGAGGTGTGAACCAGCCTTATTTTCAAGTCGTTACAATATTTTGTAAATCACTTACTAGTTAATTGGCTTCTATTATCGGTCACTATGACCTCTAGAATACTAAAATTACACACTATACTTTGCCGGAGAAACTCTATAGCATTCTACTCAATGATCCGCGCCAGTGGGATGACCTTAACCTACTTTGTGAAATAATCTATTCCAACAATCATAAATTTCCTTTGTCTTGACGCAATATGTAGGGATCCGAGGATATTGATCCCCATCATGCGAATGGTTAGGGCGACTGCAAGGCTTGGAGATCTGTATGTGGTTGGTGGGTGAGGTTCTCATGGATCTGACAATTCTTATATTTCGTACAAAGTACATGGCATCATACTTCATGGTGGGCTAATAGTAATCTTACCACATGAGTTTAAAAGTAAGGTATTTACACCCGACATGGGATCTGCAAATGTCGAGGTGTACTTATCCTAACACATAGTCGGCTTTTTCTAACGTGAGGCACTGTTGGTATGGGACGGAATATCTACGTCGGTATAACTTTCCTTCCATGATGGTGTACTGGCCTGCCGTATTTTTCATGTGCTTTGCCTTATCCTGGTTCTCAAGTAATGTGCTGTTGGGTAAATATTTTCTGTAAGGAGTCATCTAGTTTTTTTGTATCAGCTATCTGCATCGTCTCTGGCTCTGGGTCGTCTATGTTAGGAATTTTGAAGACCTCACTCATTTCTTGTGCATACTGGTCCCCGGTTGCTGTGGCCCTTACTAGTCGGCGTGCCTTTTCGTCCTATTCCATTGAGATGTGGATCACCTCCACATTGTCAAATGCTGATGTCTTACCTCAAAATTTAAAGAGATACTTGGAAAGTTGATGGTTAGAAGCCACAAAATTTTCTCGAATTTAGTTAATAACTAATTCCGAGTCACTATAAACGATCAGGTTCTTGACCGAACACTCTTTCGCTAATCGGAGTCTATCAAGTAACACATCGTACTCTGAAACATTATTGGCCGTTGGGAATCTGAGGGTTGTTGAGCACTTTATTTTTGATCCATCAGGAGTTCTCAGAACCACGCCAACTCCACTGCCTATTTGCATTAAAGATCTATCCACGTGTGAAATCTATGTTGGAGTTTTTTTACTAACCGTCGGTCTCAACAAGATCGAGGGTTTTCAGAGTTGGGGTTGTTATTTTGACAATGAAGTCTGTTAGGGCTTGGCCTGCTAGGGTTAGTCTCGGTCAAAACTCTATGTCGAATTTGCTCAACTCAATTGCCAATTTGACTAGTTGTCCTACATATTTGGCATTTACAAGATTTCTTTTAACGGTTAGTTTGTCAGAATAATAATTTTATACACTTAGAAATAAGGACGGAGTTTCCAGGAAGAATAGACAAGTGCTAGGGCCATCCCCTCGGTATGAGAATATCTGATCTCCGGTTCTATTAGGATCTTGTTGACAAAATAAATAGGTAATTTTTCATTGGATTGTTTTCGAATCAAGACTGGGCTCAATGCGGTGTCAGATATTGCTAAATATAGGTACAACTTTTCGCCTTTTTGAGGGGAAGTAAGAAGAGGCGGGTTGGAGAAATAGTCCTTAAGTTCTTGGAATGCCGCTTCATAGTCAATCGTCCACCGAAAGCTGATAGCCTTTGTCCCCCTTAAGGGTTTAAAAATGGGTAAGTACTTTTTTGTTGACTTTGTCAAGAAATGGGAGAGTGCTACAAGCCTCCCAGTGAGTTTCTGAACTTTCTTCACAATCTGAGGTAGATTCATATCGAGGATAACCTTTATCTTTTATGGGTTACCTCAATCCTTTATTGTGAGATGATAAAATCCATAAACTTTTCTAAGGTCACCCCAAACTCACACTTAGTTGGATTAAACTTCATTTGGTACTCTTCTGCAGACTTTGCAAAGAAACGAGAAAGCGTTGTGAGTGTCATAGTGAGCTTCTAAATTTCCTTTATAATTTGAGGTAGATTCATGTCGAGGATAGCCTTTATCTTTTTTGGGTTTACCTCAATCTCTCGTTGCGAGATGATGAAATTCAAAAACTTTTCCAAGGTCACCCAAACGCACACTTAGTCAGATTATGCTTCATTTGGTGTGTCTGGAAAACATTGAATGCTTCGTTTAGATCACAAATATGGTCATCGATAACCCTACTTTTAACGAGCATGTCATCCACTACACTTCCATATTCCATCAAATTAGAGCTTTAAACATCTTGTTGACAAGACATTGGTATGTTGCATTGGCATTCTTTAGTCCGAAGGGTATGCCTTTATAACAATACGTCCTTTGTTTAATCATAAACGAAGTGTATTCCTTATCTTTTAGGCTCATCCATATCTACTTGTAACTCGAATAGGCATCCATAAAACTCCATAGTTCATGATTGGATGTTGAATCCACCAATAGGTCGATCATCGGTAGCAGAAGCTATCCTTTGTATATGCCACATTGACGTCGGTGAAGTTGATGTATATCCTCCATTTTCTAATGTTTTTCTTAACAAGGACCACATTGGAGACCTCCCTGATGAATCCAGCATCAAGCAACTTTTTTACTTTCTCACGGATAGCAACCAATTTCTTAATTGAATGATTCCTTAATTTTTGCTGGACAGGTTTATGCCCGAGATTTATGCCGAACTTATGGACCATTACTTTAGTTAGTATTTTGGGCATGTCAACAGGTGTCCAGGTAAAGGTATCAAAATTCTATCAAAGAAAGTTGATTAGTTGGTTCCGGAGGAGTTTCGGTAAGGAACTTCCTATTTGAACATATTCCTTGGGATCACCAGGATCCAATGGATCTAGTTTGTAGATTCCTCAGATTAGGCTTGTAATAAGTTGGTCTCATCACGGAAATAGAAGCCCTTGATTGGTTATCCAGGTTGCATATGAGTGACTTGGGACAAGTAAAATGTCTACTCAGTCATTTGATCATGAAGGACCTCTCCTACGTCATATGGAGTGAAAACTTTTTTTTTCAAGTATGGGATAGAGGTCACTGTCCCAAAAGCAGTCAAGTAGGGACATTCGAGATGGCATTATAGACTGATATAATTTCTACTACCAAGAAGGAGAGCATCTTGGAGGTAGTCCTCGGACAAGTCTCCAAAGTGACTTCTAGCTGGACACCCCTTGAACGGGTATTGGCTCGTTGTCCAGTCTATATAGGGGTCTCTCAATAGGTTTCATTTGACTCTTTTTTAAACCCAATATGAAGTACGTATAAAGATAAAGTAAATTTTTAGAACTTTTATTATCAATAAATACTCATTTTAACTGATAGTTTATATCATCATCAGAAATAAGAGCAGATGCAACCAAGGGATTGGAATAAGGAGGGGATACATGAGTTATATCTTCATTATTAAAACTAATGACGTCATCCCTAACTCTTACCTCAGTTTCTTTTGGTCAGCGGTTATTTTTGGGCAATCCGAGGTGTTGTTCTGTATTGGTCACGTTGTTATCATATTAATGACCCCAGTTACCACTCAGTTTCTTGGTTGCTCAGCTTTATCTTTGTCCGCTCCTTTGGAAGTTTATTCAGGTCTTTGTAAAAAAATCGAGTGAGGTAACCTTTTCTGACCAAGTTTTCAATCTCTTTTTGTAGTGTCTAACAGTTCTTAGTGCTGTGACCCGCACACTGATGGTAATGACAATACTTTGATTGATCTCCTCCATCTGAGTTCTTCAATGCCTTTGATCAGTTCAAAAATTTTTTATTCTGAATTTGTATCAAGATGTTGGTACGAGAATCATTTAAGGGAGTCAAGTTCAGGGGCTTGAACTCCCTTCATATTGTTGGCTCCACTTTGGCTGCTTTCCAGACTCATGGAAGCGCACATGGTTCCCATTCTTCCTCTTTCCTGGCAAAAATGGTCCACGTGTTCTGTCTACTTTGCCTCATTGGCCTATTCAGCCATTATATAAACACGAGTAACGGCTTCAACCTTCTGGAAGGTTTGTGAGTTCTTATGGGTCAGATGTTTGAATAAATCTCCAAACTCTAGGGTCGATAAGAAGGTACTCAGTTTCATCTTATCAGTGAGCTTAGGAATCTTTTGGGCCTCGGTTGAGAATTGAGATAGGAAGCTCTTTAATTCTTTGTTCGGCCCTTGTTTGACACAGGTAAGATTCTAAGGTTGCTTCTCTTCCCTTTGGTTGGAAGCAAACTATGACAAGAAATTGTCAGCCAGTTCCTGAAATGTCCGGATCGAGTTGGCCTTAAGTCGATAGAACTAAACTAGGGTGTCCCTTTTAAGAGTCACTGGAAAGTATAGGCACATTGTGGCCTCGTCCATGCCTTAAAAAGCTTAAGAGGGTGCAAAAATGGGCAAAATGGTCCATTGGATCTATATCCCCATCGTAAGAGTCAAAGGACGGCATCTTAAATTTGTGAGAGAGTGGCTGTATCCAGATTTTCATTATAAATGGTGATCTTAAGTTTGCGATTTATCCACCAGTGTCCCCTTCAAACATATACTGCCACATTTTTTCTACTTTCTTCTCCATTTGAAGAGGGGCTGCCATCCTTTTCTCGTTAATATATATCCTTAACTCCAATGGGTTCTATATGGCATGAGAGGCTGGATGACTTACAACCTTCAAAAGGTTCATGCAATGAGAGGCTCCTCCTTAGTCTGTGGGCCTCCTATCATCATAGGAATAGCGAGAATTTTGCCTCTTAAGGCTATGCTCTCTAGTCCTGTAACTTAAGTGACCCTCTGGGCACAATGGGATCTTGTTGCTCAAGGAAACTTGGGTCCCAAGGTCATCAGGCCAATGACCTTTCTTGGTTGGATACTTCTCTTCCCTTTTCCTTCGTTTGGATATCACTGTTTGGGAGGTGGAGAATGGAGCACCCTTAGATTGTTCATCCAAGCATGTGTAGGTAGTTTGGATGGCCTTGTAAATGTCATTCATCTGCATTGCAAATGCACGTATGTAGGGGTCGGGATAGTCATCCACACGACTGCCCATGGGAGGGCAGTTACCACAAGAGGTGGCATCCTTGATGCTAATTTGTGCCTAGGTGTTCATAATGCTATTTTTCACAGGGATGTGATAGTCGGACCTTCTTAGTCATTTTTTTCAGACAGCGCCAATGATGCGCCATCGGATGTAAATTACTATACAGATTAGGGAGCCAAGAATTGATTGTAATATCCCAAATTTTTATTTGAATTAATTTAATA
>JAODPA010068754.1:0-10097 GCA_025585075.1 Nepenthes mirabilis | reverse complement strand
TTTTCGTTTGAGTTCAAATATAATTGTATATGGCTGACGGTTGATAAGAACATTTATGTCTAATTTCAGTACATTGTTGAAGTTTTAATGATGGACACTCTAATTTCAATTTAGATATTTTTTCTTCATGGTTTTAGCTGAGTAGTGTCGAGTTTTGAGTCACTTTTGGGTGTGACCTTTTTATCCTATGTTTTGATAATCATATTACTATTCGGGTAGTTTAATAATATTTGTTACAAATTTGAGTCCCGACATTTGGTTTGCATTTAAGTCGGTTAAGTTGTTTTTCTTAATGGGTTGAAATTGGACTCTAATTTGATATTAATGAAATTCGACTTAGGATTTACACATATTACAAGTGAGTTTGATTTTAGGTTAATTAGTGTTTAGGGAAATAAAGAAATTTGTGTTTTGGACCGAAGGCATATCAGAGAAAGTCATAAGAAAAACATTGTAAATGATTTGAGGAATTAAAATGGTTAATTGTGACATGATAAATACAAAATGCCGGCTAGACAATGTGAAATATGACCTAGTAGAGAGGAGGAATATCTTATGATAATGGCAAGGATGGCGGTGGTGATAGACCGAATGGTCTAGAGAAAGCCAATTCTTGAGCCAGCTATGATAAATTTAAGAGTTGCATTAACGGTGTATGATTGCTTTATAAAGGAGTGGGCACCAGAGTTTTTGGAATATCCAAATCTGACTAAGGCAAAAATTTGGATTCGACAAATCGAGGTTTTTGAGGTAATCAATGCCCTAAAGAGGATAAAGTGAAGTTTACATTTTCACATTAGATGGAATAGCCGACCATTGGTGGGTCATAAAGAAAATGAGCTTAGGAATAGAGAATGAGCAGATTCCGTGGAATGTGTTTTAAAAAGTGTTTTTGGATAAGTACTTTCTTACAAGTCTGTGGAGGTAGAAAGAAGACAAGCTTATCCATTTGTGGCAAGGGAACATAACCTTGATAGAGTATGACATCAAATTCACTAAATTGGCTCGTAATGCTCTATGTGTTGTGATGGACAAGGGAAGAAGAGTAAGGAATTTTTTGCAATGGCTAAATGACACTATCTAGAAGCACTTTGTGACTTTAAGGTCGAGGACATATGGGGAAGTTCTTGATTGGGTCTTACTGGATGAGAAGGAGCTCCAGAGGGAGAGTTTTTGAAAATAAGAGTACAAGTCAATACGACTAAAGTTTAAGGTCAGGTAGATCTCATTAAAGATCAAAGTTTTGATGGCAAGGGGACAAAGGGGGGAGCTAAACTCTAAGGTGCATTGGGACAATAGCAATCGAAGCCCATGTGCCACATTGTGGAAAGCTATATGGAGGAAGGTCTTGCTATGAGCAGATGGGAGCATACTATAGCTTTGGCCAATCTGACTATATGATCAAGGATTGTCCTTATCCTTTGAGATAAATAGCTAAAAAGTAAAGTACTTTGGGAAAAGCTTTTGCAGTGAAGACTAAGGATATGGATGCGTCTCCTTTAGTGTTATAAGTAAACTTAAAATTTTTGAGATTTCTGCATACGTATTGTTGAATTTAGAATCTACACATGCATTTGTGCCCTTTAAGTTTGCATGCCTCTTACATTCGCCACCGAAGATTATGGACTATTCATTAGTGGTGTCTACGCTTATAGGTGTATCTCTAATAATTGATATTATATATACTAAGTATATTGTTTAGGTGAATGGGTTTGAATTGACAATATATTTAATTTTATTGGACATGATGGTTTTGACATAATTTTAGGTATAGATTGATTGGCATACTATCATACTAATATGGATTGTTTCCACCAGTTACATTTTACAATTCCGGATTGTAAACCTTTGTATTTTCAAGGAATAAAGCAAAAAGTGTCAATCTATATGATTTTAGCCTTGTATGCATGCCATTTGATGAGATGTGGGTGTCAAATATGCCTAAGCTATGTTGCTACCGCCAAAAGTTATAATGTGTCCACAAAAGAAGTTCCTATAGTAAGAGTATTTAAGGATATATTTTTGAAGGATCTATCAAGGTTGCCGCCAAATAAGAAGCTTGAATTTGAAATAGAGATAATATTAGAATCGGTGCCAGTGTCTAAAGCTCCATATAAGATGGAATCTTCGGAGTTAAAAAAACAATTGCAAGGGTTGTTGAAAAAGAGCTTCATTCGACCAAAGTGTGTCACCTTACAGTGCACTAAATTTGTTTGTGAAGAAGGATGAATTTATAAGATTGTATATAATCTTCGGAGTTAAAAAAACAATTGCAAAAGTCATTGAAAAAGAGCTTCATTCGACCAAAGTGTGTCACCTTACAGTGCACCAATTCTGTTTGAAAGATTGTATATATAAAATATTAGTAGCTAAATAAGTTAATCATTAAGGATAAGTACTTGTTGCCGAGAATAGACGATTTGTTTGATCAATTGCAAAGAGTTCAAATATTTTCAAATACTGATCCTCAATCGCATTAAAAATTTAGAGATACTATATATGGAGTGAGATTTTTACTGCAATCAGGTAATAAAAAATTAAAATATTTATTCTCCCAAAAGGAACAGAATATGAGGTAAATGAGATGGATAAATTTATTAAAGAACGACGACTATGAAATTTAAAATTAATCAAGGAAGGCTAACGTAATAACAGATGTATTGAGTCGTAAAACAATGAATTTAATGGTACATTTAAAGATTAAAAAAATGTTGATAGCGTAAAGGAGTATGACATCAAAAAACATTATTAAGGTATGTGTATAATCTTGTTATATTTTCAGGTGTAATCGGAGATAATAGAAAGAACAAAGAGAATGCAAATAAATGATCTACTTTTAACAAATATAGTCAAAGACATAAATATGTCGTTGAGAGCTGAATTTACTATTCGGGCTGATAGAGTCTTGAGATTTTGGGATTGGATATGTGTATCCAATTTTTGAAAATTGAAAGAAGAAATTTCAAATAAAGCTCTTGATCCAAGTACACTATCCACCCGACGATTAACAAAATATATTAAAATTTGTAAAAGATCTTTTGGTGGTGGAACGTGAGGAGGGAAATTACGGTTTTCATAGGAACTTGTATGATTTGTTAATAAGTGAAGGCCGAACATAAGATAATACCACGTCTTTTGCAACTCATGCCGACTTCTGGTTAGACGTAGGAGCATATGATGATGGATTTGTGATAATTTTGCCGAGAATATCAAGGAATCATAATGCAATATGGGTAATCATTGATTGGCTAACCAAGTCAGCTCGTTTCATTATTGTGAGTATAGCATTTTCAAGGGATCGTTTAGCGTGATCATACATAAACTTCGATCATATCAAATTGAGATCCCAATTTGTATTTAAATTTTGGGAGAGCTTATATTGAGTGCTAGGCATAAATTTTAAGTTTAGCATGGCTTGTCATTCCCAAACAAATTGACAATTTAAATTCCAGAAAACATGTTGAGAGCTCCAATCTTGGAGTTGAGAGAAAATTAGGATGACTAATTACCGTTAAACGAGTTTATATACAACAGTTATTAGACAAGCATTGGTATCACCCCCTTTGAAGTGTTATATGGAAAGAAAGGTTGTTTTTTAGTCCATTGGGAAGAAATTAGAGATAGGAGACTTTTGGGACCAAAGGTGATTCAAGAGAGATCGGATAAAATTCATATGATTTGAGAATGGCTTCAAGCTGCCCAAAACTGACAGAAGAATTATACCTATGATTAAAGGTTTGAGTTTACTTTTGAAGTCAAAGACCATGTATTTTTGAAGATATATCCAATAAAGAAAATCTTGATTTGGGTTGAAAGGAAATTGAAGCCTAGATTCATCAGATTGTTTAAAATTTTAGAAAGAATTGAAGAAGTAGCTTATAGACTAGCTTTATCTCTAAGCTTAGGTGAAGTCCACAATGTCTTTCTTGTTTCTATGTTCTATAAATATGTCTATGACCTTTTACATATTATTAAATATAAACCACTGAAGATCAATGAAAATTTAATGTATATTAAAGAACCAGTTAAAATTTTAGGAAGACGAGATCAAGTACTTTGAACTAAGTTTATCTTGTTGGATAAAATCTTATAGAAAAACCATTCATTTGAAGAGGCCACATGGGAGAAAGGCGATGAAATCCGGGAGAAATATTTTCATTTATTTCTTCATTAATGAATGTGATGCGTCCTTGGATCCGAATTTCGAATAGATTCGAGTTGATCCGCATGTCTGGTTCCGACTCCATTCACCGAGTTTGGATCCTGCACACCACTAAAATGAATAGGAGGTCAGTATATCGGTGGGAAGTTATCCCACCGAAAACACTCCGACGCTCAAGTCAGTAAACCGCTTCGAAATCTGGGAAGGTAACTGAAAATAAGAATTGAGAGGGAGAGTGTAAGAGTGCGTGGGTTTCCAAATGAAAGAGAGGCAATGCCGTCTCTTGAATCTGGACGGTGAGTGAAGGCAGTAGGCGTCTGTCAACTGGAAGAGCGCCTGTATGCTTTTGATTCATGTTCTATCCCTCAGTGCGTTCGCAGAGAGAGAGAGAGAGAGTACGAAATCGTCGTTCCGAAATGCGTAGTCGAGAGCGTATGATTTTTCGTGTAGCAGGGAGTCGTATGTCTGTGTGGTAGAAAGCGTAGCAGTAGGCGTTGTGTGAGTAGTTGTTCGCATGCCATGAGCGAAGACCCTAGGCTCATTTTAATGGTGACAGGGTGATCTTCCTTGGTTGGAAGGTGTGATCTCCTGCGCCATATTTAGGCGGCATTCCTTGTGAGGAAGGCACGAGTTGCTTAATTAGCTGGGATTACTTCCTTCTCTGGCGGGTAGCGATTTTCCAAACTGCTCACCTTCCTTTCATATATATTACCGTTGGAAGGCTCCACTTGGTAGGAATTGGGAAGATCTGTCGCCTTCCTTATAGGAAAGGCGCCAATCTCGTCAGTGTCCTTTTTTGGAGCAGGTTGGATTTATGGAAGGCATAAAGTTAGAAAAAGAGCCGTTGGTAACTGCCTTCTAAAGCGTGGGCCCAAGTGGGTCAAGCCCGTGAGAAACCTTTTTATTTTTGGCCTGTTGCTACAGTGATTCTGGTCAATGCACGGGTTAACCGTCTTGAGCGCAAGTTGGCCGCCCACCTGTGCCTCAGTCGGTCAATGCTGGCATTGACTGTCTGACGCGTGTTTTGGCTTTTTAGGAATTCGGCCCTTATTTCCTGTTGGGCCAACGTTGACCGTCCAACAGTGGATCTAGGCCGCCTTTAACTATTGAGCTAACCCATTTACAGTATACCCATTACTAGCCCCCCATGCCGGTGGCAAGAATTCTGGCCTTCGACATGTTCAGGATGGGATACTCTTCACTATCCTTTGCTGCTTGAAAATTCCGAAGAACTCCATGAAAAGGTGCGGCGTTGACCGAATCTGTTAACCATCCTGGTCAGATTCCGGGAAGAAAAGTTGATCGGATCTATTGACCATCTTTGGTCAGATCCGAAGAAGAGAGTCAACCGGATCTGTTGACCGTCTTTGGTCAGATCCGGAGAAGAAAGTTGACCAGGTCTTTAGTCGTCTTTGGTCAGATTCTGGAGAACTTTGTATGAGCCCTGAGTGACGCATGGCCATTTGCCGGCCTGCCAGGTTAAAAGCGGACACGTGTCTTCACACGGTTGAACCATTATCCCAGCCATTAATGCGTCAGGAGATTTGTTCAAAAGAGACCCATTTGGGATGCGACACGTGGCAGGAATGATAGCGTGCCTTCTCGAGGAGGTTTAAGGCGTTCACACTTGCCCGTTAAATTTCCCTCCTCTACACTTAGTATTTTCCACGCCTTCTGCTCTACTTCTTTGTCTTCAACCTGCTTTCATTCCAAAAAGAAAATCCTAATTCTTTTGTAAACATGGCTTCGACCTCTGTTGCCAATATCTATGTTGCGAGCATGTCAAACGGCTCTGCCAGGTCGCGAATGTGGTCGTCGGTGATTCTGCTCTCGACGAGCATGTCGTCGACGTAGACCTCCATGTTGCGACCGATCTGTTTTTCAAACATCTTGTTGACCAGTGGTTGATAGGTTGTTCCGACGTTTTTTAGTCCGAAGGGCATAACTTTGTAGCAGTAGGTACCCTGATTTGTCATGAACGAGGTGTGTTCTTCGTCTTCCGAACTCATAAGGATCTGGTTGTAATCCGAATAGGCATCTATGAAGCTTAGCAGCTCATGTCCGACTGTTGAGTCAACCAGCAGGTCGATCCTTGGCAAGGGAAAGCTATCCTTTGGGCAAGCTTTGTTAACGTCGGTGAAATCGACGCATATCCGCCATTTTTCATTACTTTTCTTCACCAGGACGATGTTAGAGAATCAATCCGGGTAGTGGACTTCTCTAATAAACCCTGCGTCTAGCAGTTTCTTCACCTCCTCTCGGATGTCGATCAACTTTTCTACGGAGTGGTTTCTCCACTTCTGCCTAACGGGCTTCCGGCTAGGATCAAGCCCCAACTTGTGGATCATCACCTCAGCCGGAATCCCAGGCATGTCTGCTGGAGTCCACGCGAAAATATCATCGTTCTGTCGCAAAAACGCGATCAATTCATCGCGCAGTGTTCCGACGAGTGAGCCGCCGAATAGGCATCTATGAAGCTTAGCAGCTCATGTCCGACTGTTGAGTTAACCAGCAGGTCGATCCTTGGCAAGGGAAAGCTATCCTTTGGGCAAGCTTTGTTAACGTCGGTGAAATCGACGCCTATCCGCCATTTTTCATTACTTTTCTTCACCAGGACGACATTAGAGAATCAATCCGGGTAGTGGACTTCTCTAATAAACCCTGCGTCTAGCAGTTTCTTCACCTCCTCTTGGATGTTGATCAACTTTTCTACGGAGTGGTTTCTCCGCTTCTGCCTAACGGGCTTCCGGTTAGGATCAAGCCCTAACTTGTGGATCATCACCTCAGCCGGAATCCCAGGCATGTCTGCTGGAGTCCATGCGAAAATATCATCGTTCTGTCGCAAAAACATGATCAATTCATCGCGCAGTGTTCCGACGAGTGAGCCGCCGATTTGTACACACCTTTCCAGTTCCTCCGAGTTTAGTGGGACTAGATCTGTGGGGTTGTCTCGTCTCGATGATCGAGTTTCCCAACCGTTCTAGTGCCGCCGCTAGGGGCAATTTGAGACATGTAACATGTCCGCCCAGGATCTTGGTTACCTAACACCTCTCTTACACCGTAAGGCGTTGGGAACTTCATCTTCAGGTGTGAAATCAAGGTGACTGCCCCAAACGCTGTTAAGCACGGTCTGCCTAGTATAGTGTTATAAATAAAGGGCAGGTCGACCACCAAAAAGGTGAGCGTATGATTCGCTGTTTTTGAATACGTGCCCAAAGTGACCTCCAGTTGGATTGTCCCTTGGACGGGCACTGGCTCGTTGTCAAGGCCATACAATGGGCCCTCGGCAGATTTTAATTGGTTCTTTTTTAAGTCTAGTTTAAAGAATGCATTTAAGTAAAGCAAGTCTCTTGAACTACCATTATCAATAAACACTCGCTTCAACTGGTAGTCGATACTATCGTCTGAAACGAGTGCGGATACAAGGGGGTCAGCATGGGGGGACATTACATGAGTTAAGTCATCATCACTGAAGCTAATTGTGTTGTCCACCATGCGCTACTTCCTCTCAGTCTGCTGCTCTTTGTTGTCGGCTGGGTTTTTGGCAGGTCGGGTGGTGACCATATTGACCACCCTTACTGCAACTCGATTTTGGGGAGGAGACAGCTCCTGCCCTTCTCGGCCGGCTACTCCAGAACTCTGCCTAGGGCTCTTGACAAACTTGGTGATGTGGCTCCTGCGAATCAACTCCTCGATCTCCCTCTACAATGTCTTGCAATCTTCAGTAAAATGTCCAATAGAACGGCGAAAATCGCAATATTTCGACTGGTTCCCAATGGCCTTCAGTAGTTTTGGCCACTTCAGGAATTTCTCCCCGCGGATCTACATAAGGACATTTGAGTGTGTGTCCGTTAGGGGTGTAAAGCTAATGGGCCCGTAATCTCTACGTTTGGCGGCCCAGTTCTGTGCTGCTTCCGGCGGGAGTGATCAATGCCGCTGTATTTTCTTTTTCCCTCTCCAGGGAATGGGTGAGGCTGGTCTGCCCATTCTGGGCGTTTTGCTTCGTTGGCCTCATCTGCCGCTGTGTAAGTCCGGGTGATTGACTCCACCTCTCGGAAGGTCCGGGGATTCTTGTGGGCCAGGTGCTTGAAAAAATCCCCGTAGGTCAGCGCAGAGATGAAACTGTCCAACTTCATCTCTTCCATGATCTGGGGGATCCGCCTGGCCTCTGCCAGAATGCGGTCCAGAATTCTCCGCGGGTTCTCCCCTGACTTCTGCTTGATCTGAGAGAGGTGTCATGGCTACTTCTCTTCCCGTCGGCTCGAGGAATACTGAGTCAGGAAGAGATCTGTGAGCTCTCGGAAGCTACCAATGGTGCTTGAAGGGAGGTGATGAAACCAGATGCGGGCATCTCCCTTTAGCGTGAGTGGAAAGCAGCGGCACATTGCTGAGTCTTCCAACCCTTGTAGACTCAGATGGGTGCGGAAGTGATCCAGATAGTCAACTGGATCACTACTCCCATCGTATGAGTCAAGGGAAGGCATCTTGAATTTGGTGGGCAATGGACGATTTAAGATATCCGCTATGAAGGGAGATCTGTCAAGATTAGCAGTGTGCTCATCGTCCTTGAACACGCGGTTCCAAATCTTATTCACCCGTGGATCTTCGCGAGTAGCGTTGGCAGATCTCTTAGAGTTGATGTAAGCCCTTAATTCTGTTTTGGCCCCGGAGGGTCCAGTAGTCGGCCGACTATTGCCTCCAGCGGACCTGACAGTCCTGGAGGCTTGCTCCTAGACTGAGTTTCTATTTTCCGCCTGAGAGTATCGGTGATTTCTTCTTTTCGGACTTTCTCCTGGCGTTGTGCTCCCAGAGCGCTCTTCAGGCCTGTTCTGGCCTAGGGCGCGCGAAATGGCTGGGATCTGATCATTTGCCAGCCTCCCGGGTCTTCTGGCAGGCTTTTTTTTTCCTCGGGTCACCTTTTCTAGTGGCCGGCGCAGGGACAGCGGCGGGCAGAGCCCCCTGCTGTGGCTGCTCTTGCTGAGAGCAGAGTATTTGGAGCAGACGGTTGTTGGTCTGTATCTGCTCCATCAATCGTTGAAAGAAAGGTAGAAAGGTGCAGGCAGCCCGCCTGTAGTCCTGTTGACCAGGGTTCCAGCAGTGTGGTCCTGGTAGGGAGAAGTGGCGTCTCCAGCGGGATCGCTGGCTTAAGCTCTCGTATTCACCATTGCAGATGAGTCTGGCGATGAAAAGAGAGCGTTATGGGGGAGTGTGGTTGGCTTTTCGTAAGTGCTTTTCCATAGACGGCGCCAATGATGCGTCCTTAGATCCGAATTTCGAACAGATTCAGGCTGATCCGCTTGTTTGGTTCCTACTCCGTTCAACGAGTTTGGATCCTACACACCACTAAAACGAACAAGAAGTCAGTGTGTCGACGAAAAGTTATCCCACCGAAAATACTTCGACGTTTAAGTCAGTAAACCGCCTTCGAAATCTGGGAAGGTAACTGAAAATGAGAATTGAAAGGGAATGTAAGAGTGCGTGGATTTTTAGATGAGAGGCAATGCCGTCTCTTGAATCTAGACAGTGGGTGAAGGCAGTAGGCGTCTGTCAACAGGAAGAGCGCTTGTATGCCTTTGATTCGTGTTCTATCCCTCAGTGTGTTCGCAGAGAGAGTACGAAATCGTCATCCCAGAATGCGTAGTCAATAGCTTATGATTTTTCGTATAGCAGGGAGTCGTATGTTTGTGTGGTAGAAAGCGTAGCAGTAGGCGTTGTGTGAGTAGTTGTTCGCATGTCTTGAGCGAAGACCCTAGGGCTCATTTTAATGGCGGCAAGGTGATCTTCCTTTGTTGGAAGGTGTGATCCCCTACGCCATGTTTAGGCAGCATTCCTTGTGAGGAAGGCACGAGTTGCCTAATTAGCTGGGATTGCTTCATTTTCTGGTGAGTAGCGGCTTTTCAATCTGCCCACCTTCCTTTCGTGTATATTACCGTTA
>JAODPA010068753.1:0-10098 GCA_025585075.1 Nepenthes mirabilis | reverse complement strand
ATGATGACAATCTCCACTGTAATGGAAATCTCCCAGAATTATAGCGTATCCCAAAAAAAAAAAAACTCTCAAATCAATGCATGACTCATAACGGTAACCTCAATATTCACTGCATCCAACATCTCTGCGAAAGGAAAAAATCTTCATTTTAGACCGTTGCAACCCAAAATGGTACCTGCATCCACACGAGAAAGGAAATGATCCTCTCATAAGGCGAGCATTTCGCATCGCCACCCAAGGAAGGCAACAAAGGCCCATGATTATAAAAGATCATGGAAACTCACTCCATAAGCACGCTCTCTGATATACTAAAACCTGCATAAAGCTTTCCGACTCTCAAGTTTTCAATCACTCTACCCTCTCTTACACTACTAATTCTCAACGAACTCAATAAACAGAAATGTTGTTCTTAACGTATACTTCACGACTAAAACAACTCTCAACGAATGCACCTCCAATTCTTGCCCCCAAATCCCTCTCATTGTATTCATCCCAACACACTCTGTTTTTACTTTCTTTTTCTTAAAATGCCATTTACTGCATTGAGCGTTGAAAGATAAATTAGGGAGCCAATCCAGCCATCTTTCTCTGATTTCTCGTCATCTGTTATGGTGTGTAGGATCCCAGGTATACAGAACGGTGACAGGACCCGAAAAGCAGCTAAACTCGGATCCAGGACGTATCATGGATAAAAATAATAATTTATGATAGGCTATTTTTTTTTTACTTTTATGTATAGATTAAAATTTTATTTAGGCTATAATATTCTTTTTTTATTAAAATTTACTATGCATCCAAATATTAGACTTTTTAGCACTCATCTTTAATTCTAACATAATTAAAATTGACCATATAATTTTAACAAATTTTAGAAATCAAAATCTAACTATAATTGGGTTGCCGAGGAAAAAATTAAATATGTTAGGAGAGTATGACTTGACACAATAATAAATTATTTAATATTGTAGCAATAAAACTAAATATATCTCATTATTTTCAAATTTACTGCATACTTCCGACCACCCTTTTATGTTTCTTATTTTTTTTAAATATGGTGTGATTTTTATTACTATAATATTGTTCCGTCATCGAATCTTTGTTCCTGTATGGAAAATAATTTGAATGCAGAGCAACACAAAGACTGAGTTTGTAAATAGAAGGGAAAGAGAGAAGATGACACATGATATTTTTACGTGGAAAGCCTTTTACTGAATGAGAGAAAAAAATGACGAGACTTTGAGTTCGAAAATGATTCCACAATCAAAGTGTTTAAGTATAAAGGGGGAGAGTAAGGTGTACAGTGAATCCCAATGATCACTCTTACAAATACAAGGGTTCTCCTAGTTGGAAGTATAAGTTGCCTGCTCTTTCTCTCTCTATGGGAGTAAATACAAGTAAAGTAAATTCGGGATTCTTTGTTAGGTGCACAATAAAGGCTTACATAGTGGTTGAGTCTTCCTACACGGAGCAACCACGTGGGGGTGGCGTGTGCAGAGAAGCCTGTCAACAACTCTACAGATCTCTTTTGTTATGTCAGAAAGGTTGCGTGCATGCAATCCTACTCTGTGAGACGTCACTTCTACAGTAATCACACCTACTTCGCAAGCCATCATTCCCTGTGGAGATTGCGTATTGTAGAGATCACGTGTGCCTTTGCGTATGTCATCCCTATGAGCTGGTGTCCTCAGCCGTCCTGAGCTTCCGTTCTGCGCTCGTACCGTTGGAGATTTTTTAGAATCCGCATCCTTGATGAAGGCTTTGGCCTTCATTGAGTTTGCGGGCCTTTAGCGTCAAATGTCCTTGTCTTCATCAAGGTTCTTCGTCACGCTCGCAGTCGTTTGGTGACAAACGTCCTCGGGCTCCAACTGAGGTCTTATGCAGCATTGAGTCCTCTGGCTCTTAAAGCCTTATCCTATGCGCCATGTCCTCGGGGTTTTATTGGAGTCCTTGGGCTTCCAAAGTTAAGTCATCCTCTTAGATCATTTCAGTTCCCTGAGCTTCTTAAGCCGTGGATCCAAGTCCTCAGCCCTCTTAGGCTAATTTAGCCTTTTGGGCCAAATTAGCCTCATGGGTCTCTTAGGACACGAGCCCAATTCTCAGAAACGGGTTTCTTGATTAGACATTGAGTATTCACTACCCATCACTAGCCCCCATACCAAGAGATTCGAAAATCTCAATCTTTGGCATGTGTGACTCTGGAATCAACCTGACTTTCCTGGACATCTGTTCTTGTCTACAGCTTAATGCTTCAATTTCCATAAGCAAGCTTTCTCAGTATCCACAGACTTTTCCTGAATGATTCAGCCAGAGTCCTTCTAATTATTTGATCACAGCCTGATGACTGATGAAATTATCCGAGGACATTGCTGGAACTAATAATCTGCACAGGCGTTGTCCATGGACTTTTGCCTCAGGTCTGAGACGCAGCGCCGCCACATGGCGCATTAAAAGCGCACCATCATGGGGAATTACATGTGCACTAATTGCAGCCTTGGGAAGGGAAAGGTCATCATTGTCAGCGTCCCGTGGGGAGCCGACATGTGGCAGGGCATTTAATGAGGCGCGTCTTTTGAATTTGCTGTCCGTTTGAGTGTTCTTTTCCTTTGCCATTTTCAATTGCACTTTTAAAATCTCCAAAAGCTCGAAGTTTCCTTATGTAACTCCCATGCTTTCTCTGATGATTTGTTCCTCCTCCTTCTTTGATTTATCAGACATCCTAATAGCTCCTGGAGCGAAAGACCTTACTTCCTCGCTAACTCTGACCAATCTCGAAGCCATTCGAGCGCAGTATAGGATTCCAAACTCGATGGACATGGTGGTTCCTGATGCCCACGAGAGGGCCTGCAGTCCTCCTGACTATTTTATTAGTCTGCGAAGTCCACCTTAAAGGTGGTCTTCGATATCCCATGCCCTTGGAATTCTTTGAGTTGATGAGGGACCTCCGAGTTCCTGTGGCCAGACTTCAATCCAATGCTGTAAGGTATCTGATCCCATTTTGTATCTTTGCTCGTTGCCACCACAAGATCTTTGATGTCATAGCCTTGAAGACCATCTTGAGGCTTACCTAGGGGCAGGACTGGACCGTAATCAGTCCTCACTCTGAGTTTCTTGCCATTAACGGTGGAAACCCTAACTCCACTAAGCAATGGAAGGACAATTTTTTTTCCTTGGAGTCCGAAAAAATTGGGCTATCCCTAATGATTGGGTCAACATGAAGTCCAAGTTTGGCAAGGACGTCACGTTTGAGAAAAGGGTCATTGCAAAGGACTTTACGGACCTACTGCTGGCCAACCTCGGTTCTTTTATTGAGAACAAGAAGAATAGGTAGCTAAGGTCCGAGTCCATGGTGAAGGCCAAGTGGGAGTCTCAGTCCGAGGACTCTAGTACCCTTTCTGCTCCCTCGGAGGAGGAGGAGGAGAAGAAGAGCAGAGCACTGAGGATCAAGGAGCCGTCTGAATGGCCAAAGAAGAGTCACCGGACAGAGACTTTGGAGCATTCCACTGTGGTCATCGAGTACCTTCCTCCTCCGGTGACGACGAGACCATCTTTGAGAGGCTGGTAAGGAAGAAGGGGCCCATCCGAGGAGCTGAAGGCGTTGGGCCATCAATTGTTGTTGAACCTGTGGAGTAGCCCTCCGAGGACGTAGGCTTGTCCGCGAAACCACCTGTTGCCCTTCCTCCTCTTGACGAGACCGTGCCTGATATTTTCTCTATTTTTACTAGAAAGACCTCGGATTAGATTGACAATCCATCCGAGGACATCACTAATGAATAGGCAGAGGAGATTGAGGCGACTCAGGCCGAGGACGCAGCAATGATGATCACTACAACAATCGCTAAGGCTGCTGAGGCCGAGCAAATCCAGGCCGTGGAGTTGCCCGCCGCTGAGACTATTGAGCTCCCTTGCCTTGCAATCCAAATCTTTAGTCCAATTAAGCTTCCGCTCGAGGTCCATGAGCAGGTCACGGTTGAGGACGTCACTAGGACTTCACGTGCTACTAAAGTGGAGACTAGTGTCATGGATCACTCTGAGGCGGCTGAGCCCTCAGTCTCTAATTTTGGTAAAGTTGCCTATGTGGCCGAGGTTAGGGCTGAGGTTTCTGTGGTGCAAGAGGCGCCAATGATAATGCCGGCTGGATTTGAAGCCCTCGAAGGAGACAGTCTAGTGGTTAGCTCCTTTTTCTTCGAGATACATTTTGTTTCACCTTAGGTTCTTCTACTTTCTGGACGGCACTTTAATAACTAACTATTGTTTTACAGTTTTGAGAGCTGGTCGGCCGATTTGTTCCAATTATTGATCAGGCCGCCCAGTCTCTCGTGGGCTTGGAGGCCCTTAAGGCTGCTGAGGAGTGGAATAAGTGCCTGGAGCTCAAACTTGCTGAGGCCAAGAGCAAAGTTGCCACTCTCAAGGATTCACTGAAGGCCGAGCGGCAGCGGTACATTTTTCTTAGGGGCAGGAATGCTCATCTGGAGGCCGAGCTTTGGACTTCAATAGAGGCTGAGGATCGTAAGTTCGTGTTGGAGCGGAAGTATTGGGATGGCATTGCACCGTGGGTACACGACTGACGTATGTACCGGCCTTATTATTAGGTTGGTGCAGCATTTGGTGAACCTCTTTCCAGAGAATTGGGCTTCATTATCAGTTACGATACATTCTAGGATCCCGAACCTGCAAACAATACTCTGCCTGACGAAATCTATTGCGTTCTGCTCAGTTATGTGAACTAATTGCGTGGCCTCAATCCATTTGGTGAAGTAGTCAATTCCGACAATCAAAAATTTTCTCTGTCCGGACGCCGTTGGTAGCGGCCCAATATGTCCAGTCCCCATTGAGGGAATGGTCAATGTGATTGTAAGGCTTGGAGTTCTGTGTGCGGCTGGTAGGTAAGATTGCCATGGAATTGACAGTTCTCGTATTTTCGCACAAAGTCTATAGTATCATACTTCATAGTTGGCTAGTAGTACCCTTACCTTATCAGCTTAAAGACGAGGCTCTTGCTACTAATGTGGGATCCACAAATTCTGAGGTCTACTTCTCCGAGGGTGTAATCTACCTCTTCTGCAGCGAGGCACTGCAGATAGGAGCAGAGAATACTCGTTTATACAACTGGCCGTCCATGATAGTTACCACCCTCTGTCTTCTTCATCTTTTTGGCTTTCTCTGGGTCTTCAGGTAATGTTTTGTCGAATAAGTACCTCAGGTAGGGGTCATTCAATTACTGGCGTCTAATATCTGCATTACTTCTAGGTCAAAATCTTTCACACTGGGCTTATTGAGGACCTCGCACATTCCTCAGGCATATTATTCTAGGTCTACCAAGGCTGTTGTATTTGCGAGCTGATCGGCTTTTCCGTTCTCTTCTCTTGGAATGTGGACCATTTCTACCTTCTCAAAGGCTGTCATCAGTCCTTGGACCTTTAAGAGGTATTTGGATAGCTGTGGGCTATTTAATTTGAAGCTTTCTCGGACTTGGTTGACAACCAACTCGGAGTCACCATAGGCTACCGAGTCCTTGGCCGAGCACTCCTTCGCTAATTGAAGTTTGGCCAGTAATGCCTCGTATTCTGCAGTGTTGTTGGTTGTTCAGAATCTGAGGACCATTGGATATTTTATCTCTGATTTGAGGCCTCGAGAGTTGGAGTCGTGGTCTCGACGATAAAGTCTACCAAGACCTAACCTTTTAAGGCTGATCTCTAACGAAATTCTATGTCGAACTCACCCAACTCAATGGCTCACTTGACCAACCGTCCAAATGCTTCCAACTTTTACAAAATCGCTCTCAAAGGCTGGTCAGTTAGGATGATCACCTTGTGTGCTTGGAAGTAGGGTATGAGCTTTCGAGCGGAATACACAAGCGCCAGAGCCATCTTCTCCACGTGAGAGTACCACATCTCCGCATCAACCAGGATCTTACTAATATAGTATACAGGCTATTGCCTGTCTTGCTGCTGGTGAATCAAGGTTGAGCTCAATGCGGTGTCGGACACTGTAAGGTACAAGTATGTTGGGTTGAGCTTCAACTTTCGGGTTCTCAGGACACTGAAGGTCTCATCCAGATCTTAGATGTGGTGGTCTGTTATTCTGCTTTTGACAAGCATGTTGTCTACATAGGCCTCCACATTCCTTCTGATCTGGTTTTCGAACATTTTATTTACGAACATCTTATAAGTGGCACCAGCGTTTTTGAGATCGAAAGGTATGAATTTGTAATAGTATATCCCTTGGTCCGTCATGAATAATGTGTACTCCTTGTCGTTGGGGTTCATCCTTATTTCATTGTAACTCAATTACGCGTCCATGAAACTTAGGAGCTAATGTCCGGATGTCAAGCCTACAAGTAAGCCAATTCTTTGTAGGGGGAAGCTATCCTTTAGATATGCCTTATTGACGTTTATAAAGTTTATGCATATTCTTCACTTCTTGTTATTTTTCTTGACTATCACGACGTTAGACAGCCAATCTTGATATTGCACCTCCCGTATAAATTTGGCGTCCAGGAGTTTCTTTACATCTTCCCTGACGGCTACCACTTTTTTACAGAATACTTTCTTTTCTTTTTTTCGAACGGGCTTATAACTGGGATCTAAGCCAAATTTATAGACTATTACTCCAATCGGTATCCCTGTCATGTCTCTTGGTGTCTAGGCAAAGATATCTGAATTTTTCATAAGAAGCTGATGAACTAGTCTCGGAAAGGCTATAGTAGTGAACTTCCTATTTGGATGGTCTTTTCAGGATCTCTGGGATCCAAAGGGACTCGGTCAATTGCGTCTCCAGATTCGGCCTATTGCAATGTCGTTTTGTCATGGAAGTCCAAGTCTTTAATGGGCTGAGGAAGTGACGTCTGTGTGACTTGGGATAGATAGCATGTTCGTCCGACAGCTTGACCTCCGAGGATTTTTCCAATCCCGTACAGCATTGAAAACTTCATTTTCAAATGTAACATTAAGATTACGACTCGAAAGGCAGCTAAGCAAGGATGTCCGAAGATAGTATTGTAGACGGGCAGGAGGTTTACTACCAAGAACGAGAGGGTCTTAGTCGCTGTCCTCAGATAGATTCCTAGCGTGACCTCAAATTGGATGACTCCCTGTACCAGTACTGGCTCATTGTCCAGTCTGTAGAAGGGTCTTTCAGTGGCCATCATCGGATAGTTTAATACTCCATCAGAAACGAATGTAGTTACTACCAAATGGTCAGAATGGGAGGATGTTACATATGCCATATCTTTGTTACAAAAACTAATGGCCTCATCCCTAAATTCTATCCTAGGCTTCTTCTGTCGTGCCGCTGGATCCTCCCGGGTGCCTCTTCTGACAGGGCGAGTCGATATCATGTTGACGACTCCCGCGATCACTCGATTCCTCAACTAGTCAGTCTTATCGTCTCCTACTATTTTAGAAGATTATCCAGGTCTTTACAAAAAACGGTTGAGGTGACATCTCTTGATGAGATCCTCTATCTCCTTTTGTTGCGTCCTGTAGTCCTCGATATTGTGACCTCTGTAGCGATGGTAGTGGCATTACTTAAACTGGTCATCACCCTTGGGATTCTTTAGTGCCTTAGGCCACTTTAAGAAATTTTCATCCCAAATCTATATCAGGACGTTGGTATGCGAGTCGTTCAAGGTAGTCAGATTCAAGGATCTGTACTCCCTACGTATGGGCCGCTCGGACTTTTGCTACTTTTTGGGCACCCAGGAGACTTGACGGTCTTCATTCTTCCTCTTTCTTTCCACTAGCCTCGGGGGAAAGCTCTCCACCTAGACGGTCCTCTTTGCATCGTTGGTTTCTTCGACCACTATATACGCACGGGATGACGGCCTCAGCCTTTGCGAAGGTCTGGGATCCTTGTGGATGAGGTGCTTGAAGAAAGCTCCTACTTCCAAAGCGGATCTGAAAGCATTCATCTTCACCCCATTCGCTAGCTTTGGAATCTGCCTGGCCTCTACGATGAACCAGCTCAAAAATTCCCTTAAGCTCTCCCTGGATCATTATTTCACATGAGTTAGTGCCAGGGTTGTTTCTCAATTCTCCTATTGGAGGCAAATTATGAGATAAAATTGTCTGCCAGCTCACTGAATGATCGTATAAAATTCGCTGATAGTCTGTAAAATCACATCCTCGCATCTCCCTTGAGTGTCTACAAGAAGTATTGACACATCGCCATCTCATCAAAACCTTTCAAATTTAGATGCTCGCGGAAGTGGTCCAAATGATCCATGGGATCAGCACTTCCATTGTACACGTCGAGGTTTGCCATCTTAAACTTTGGGGGGAGTGGCCTTGTCCGGATCTTCATTGTAAACGAAGATTGACGCAGGTCCGAGGCTCCTCTTCCATTGTCTCTGCCAAAGACTCGCTGAAAGACCATCTTCAGCTTTTCCTCCACATGGGGTAGAGCTGTCATTTTTCTCTCATTGAGGTAGTTCCTTAACTCATAGGAGTCTTGGGCAGCCTATGATCTCGGTAGGTTCCTATCCCTAGGAGGAATCTCATCACGATGAGGCACCTCCTGCATGGGGCGATCCCGTTAAAATCGAGGGTTTTGTCTCTATGGGCTTTCTTCCTGGACCCGATGACCAAAGCGACCTTCAAATCACTGCGGGACACTACTACTTGAGGCAATTTACGTCATCAAGTTCTCATGTTGGCTTGCTTGTTTTGTAGGGTACTTCTTCCCCTCACCCTTTTTCTAGAGCGTCGCAGTCTGGGAGGCCTTGGAGGGTTCTCCCTTTTGCCATTCGTCCATTCTCGAACAGAGTATCTAGACGACCTTGGTGACGTCGTCTATTATCATGGCCAGCGCTCGGATATAGGGGTCAAGATGTTTTTCTATCCTAACACCCGCAGCGTGGTCATTACCACAGGAAGCGGCCTCTCTCACCGGGGCACTGGTTTGTCCTCTTATGTTCACCATTCTTTCAGTTTTTAGTTTCTCAAAAGACGTGTTAGCCTGAATTTTTGTCAATTTTCATAGACAGCGTCAATGTTGCGTCCTCGGATCTTTGTTCCTATACGAAAGAGGATCCAAATGTAGAGCAACATAAAGACTGAATTTGTAAGTAGCAGGAAAAGAGAGAGAGAATGACATGTGGCGTTTTTAGGTGAAAATTCCTCTATTGAGTGAGAGAAAAAAATCATAAAATTTTGAGTTCGAGAATGATTTCACTATTCAAGTATTTAAGTATAAAGGGGGAGAGTAAGGTGTACGGTGAATCTTAATGATCACTCTTACAAACACAAGGGTTTTTCTAGTTGAAAATGTAACTTGCCTGCTCTTTCTCTCTCTATGGGAGCAAATACAAGTGAAGTAAATTCGGGATCCTTTGCTAGGTGCACAATGAAGGCTAATATAGTGGTTGAGTCTTCTTACGCTAAGCAACCACATGGGGGTGGCATGTGTAGGGAAGCCTGCCACCAACTTTGAAAATCTCTTTTACTGTATCAGAAAGGTTGCATGCATGCGAGCCTGCTCTATGAAACGTCACTTCTGCAGTGATCACACCTGCTTCACAGGCCATCATTCCTTGCGAAGATTGCGTGTTGTAGAGATCGCACATGCCTTTGCGTATGTCATCCCTCTGAGCTGGCGTCCTCGGTTGTCCTGAGCTTACTTTCTGCGTTCACACCGTTGGAGACTTTTCAGAGTCCGCATCCTTGATGAAGGCTTTGGCCTTCATCGAATTTGCGGGTCTTTAGCGCCAAATGTCATCGTCTTCATCGAGATCTTTGGCCTTCGTCACACTCACGATTGTTTGGTAACAAACATCATCGAGCTCCAACTGAGGTCTTCTGCAGCATTAAATCATCGAGCTCTTAAAGCCTTATCCTTTGCGCCATATCCTCGGGGTTTTATTGGAGTCATTGGGCTTCTAAAGCTAAATCAGCCTCTCGAACTATTTCTGTTCTCTGGGTTTCTTGAGCCGTGGATCCAAGTCATAAGATCTCTTGGGCTAATTTAGCCTCTTGGGACAAATCACCCTCATAAGCTTCTTGGGATGCGGGCCCAATTCTCAAAAACGGGTTTCTTGATTTGGTCTTGGATATCCACTACCCATTAAATACAATTAAAATAATTTATATAATTAATTTTTTT
>JAODPA010068752.1:0-10098 GCA_025585075.1 Nepenthes mirabilis | reverse complement strand
AAGGCGGTACGAATAGGTTTTCCCGGGAATACTCATTTCGTCGGACACGCTGGAGATCCTCGAGACTACATTTTAACCAATCAAAATGCACCATCCCTTCTATATAAACTAAATCCATTACTATTCGCCCCCCTGTATCATCAACAGAAGTCATTCTCACTTACCCATCCATTCCACGCGCATTTTCTCACTACTAGGCTTTAGGGTTTACTTTTGTCTGCAATCGACGATGAGCAGCAAGGACGGTAACAGCAAGGGCCGTCTAGGCAAGCCGAAGTCTTCGAAGTCGGTCTCGAGGTCTCAGAAGGCTGGCCTGCAATTTCCGGTAGGTAGAGTCGCCCGGTACATGAAAGCAAGGAAATATGCCGATCGCGTCGGCGCCGGTGCTCCTGTTTATCTTTCTTCTGTCCTCGAGTACCTTGCGGCTGAGGTATTAGTCCATTTATCTTCCAATGCTATTGCAATGATGACTGAGCTTTACTGAAATGGTGAATTTTGAAGCGTGTCTACTTATCCAAAAAATTAAAGAATTTTAAAGCGTGTTAGATTTTAGAAGAGAGATGATTTCATGTTTTCATATATTATATGGCGTTCAACTCCTTGACTTGATTAGTTTTCGTTGACAATATCACTTTATCTGGTCCAATCTTGGCGTTTACTTTCGAATTGGTAGTTTTTGGTCTACTTTTGTAAGTTAGTGTTTCTGATGTTTCATTTACTTAAAATGGATATTTTTTGAATCTTGTTTCATAGTGATGGAAATTAGATATTGGAGATGGTTTCAGCACTGGAAATACCTTGGATTGATTTTGGGATGCTCTGCGGTGATTGTTTAATTGAAATTGATGATTTCAGGTTTTGGAGTTGGCTGGGAATGCAGCGAGGGATAACAAGAAGAACAGAATAGCACCTCGTCATATACAGCTAGCGGTGAGGAACGACGAGGAATTCAGCAAATTGTTGGGGTCTGTTACAATTGCAAATGGAGGTGTATTACCTAATATTCATCAGATGCTCTTGCCTAAGAAGGCGGGCAAAGGCAAGGGGGAGATTGGCTCTGCGTCTCAGGAGTTCTAAATCGCTTTGTTTTCAAAGTATATTGATCTTTTGAAGGACAGTATTATGGGTTTGGGGTGTTAGGTTTGTTAGTACTCTGTTGAGTACACGGCATATGATTTAAGAATGCATGAATGGAGTTTGAACTTTGTTGTAAGTCCACGATTTGTTCATGAATTTTTTTTTCCTTTGTAATTCCCAAAACATGGTTCAAAGCTTACTACTTCGATTTCTTTCTACTGCATCTAATACGTAGCATATGATTGAAGAACAATTGGATGGAGTTCGAAGCATAAATCCTTGCTATGCTTGTCGATTCTAGTTCCATCTCATTGTCTTAACTGATGCATAAATTACAGATAAATTATGAAATTACAGATAAATTATGGTGTAAAAATGTCTATTTTATAGAGGTATGAGTGGATCTTACTTAGTAAATGTACACACACATGAGTGTATAAGCTATAGTATCATTTATACCCACATGATGCACGTATTTATAGGCGTGTACACATGTGCATTTGCATATGCACGCAGAAGAGCCTTCTCTCAATCTCAGATTTGCATTTCATAAAAGTCACGTAGAGGAAGAGGGAAAGGCATTAATGTATCTGATCTGAGCGCATACAACAATCAACCCTCTTTCTTTTCTTGTTCCCCATCCTCTTGAAATACAACTCTACAAATTAAGATCCATGGCTTTCCTTTAACTATGCTCAACCCGAAGGCAGGTTTTGGAATTTCATCCTAGCTTCAATCCTCAGAGATAGAAGGGCCATACAGTCTTAGCGGGCCATGTCAAATATGTATCTAGCCAGGAGTAAAATATTTTTATTGCTTCCTATCATTATGTCTTCTAAGTAAGCATTCAGTAAAATTAATGTGTCGTAGTATTATCAGCCATAACTCATAAGCAAAGTACAAGTGATCATAATATGTTTGTCTAAATTGCAAAACATTTTGTTTAGCAGATTTCTGTAAACCTTGACTAAAGTACTGTTTGGCTTAGCAGCAAAACATTGTATCTAGCAGGTTTCTTTCAAGCTTGATTAAAGAACTTTTCTGAACAAATTTATGTGGAACCCAGACAGAAAAAAATTATTTACCTTTTCAATCTACAAGATTTAAATATGAGATTGTAAAGGAATTAAGTTTAAATCAACAGCATCCTTTTTCCTAATTTTCAGTGATCAAATATCCAACTCCTGACTCCTACCTAGCATAAAAAAGTGCAAATTTTCATGGTCTTTAAGCAACCTTGCAATACAAAGTCACTGAACCTAGAAATATAGAAATCTGAATTTCATTGTCATATGATACACCCAAAAATCCAAAGCAGTTTAAGGCTTAGATAACAAGGTATGACCCGAATTACTAGTTCACCTTTTCTTTTATTTCTCAGATAGAGGAGGGATAGAGGGGAACTGAGCCAGAGACCTTTCGGAAGCATGAACTTAGCTTTAACCACAACAACTCAACCAAGGCCTCATCCCTATTTCTAGTTCACTTTTAGCTATTCGACGTGAGATGGAAATGAGAAACCGTTCAAAAAGGGAAAACAAAATCACATAGATGAAACTGCCGTTTTCAAAAATCCACTTGACGCACATCCACAGACATACATTAACCATTGCCAAAATCAAATAAATTGCTGAAAATACAAGCAAACACCAGAAGAAAAAGAAAAAAAAAAACTAAAACAAAACAATGAAGACAAGCGTAGTAATCAAATGGTAATAGGTATGAAACCCTAGAAATGTTAATAAACAAAACCTACGCTGAATGGCATCAACTTAATGAAATTGCATAACTACTACGCTGCCATCGTTGTCATGTGTCAGTTATTGCATTGCAGACTCATTTTGCACATTACTTGGCTGGTATAAAGATAATCTTTGTTGGATTCCCCTTTAACAATAAGAATTTTCCAAATCTAAGGCTCTATAGCTCATAACAGTCACCGGCAATCTCATCCTCAATAACTTCTAGTTCTACACTAATAAATCTCAGTCGCTATTGTATTCACAGTAATCCACCTATTCTACTGACATACAGCATTCTCCAATGAAAGCTCAGACCCCAAAACGACATAGACAACTAGTAAAGATCCTAATACTCAATTCAGATGCTAAAACATACGACTGCCTCAGCTACCATAAGTTTCCTCTATCCTCCCTTACTTTCACTCTTTCTGCAACACTAATCTCCTTGAACCAACTTTTGTCTTCGGACTTGGTTTTTGGCCCCACTCCCTGTTACCGATGACATCATCTTCTATGATAGCTATATTGGGTTTGGTCACTCTATTGTGAGTAGCTCAATAAATGGACGCGTCATTGGAAAATCGTACAGGGTTTGTGCAAAGTTCAGAGTGCTACAAACTAGCTGTAGCAAATGACTAGAGGGACCGATTTATCGAAGTGGGCAAATGTCGAAGAGATTGATTTGTCGGAGTGGGCAAATGTCGGAGTTACCATTTGCCGGAGTAGGCAAATCTCATAGTAAAAAATTAGGAGTGTTTGCGTGACAAACGACCAGAAGATCAATAATAATACTGCTCTTAGGTCGACTGGCCAAAAAGTAGAAGGTCGGTCGGTTGAGTAGCATGAAGGGTGACAGCTAGGGAGGTTGACCGGCTAAGCTGAGATGGGGCTGACTGGTCGGAAAGCAGGAGGTCGGCTGGCCGGACAACAAGTTGTGATAGCCAAAGATACTAGTGATGGCCGAGGACACTAAATGATGGTCGAGAACAACTTGTCTGGAAAGATAATAGTTGACTTTACAGAGCAGTTGATTTTTCAGAATTGGTAAGTTTTGCAGAGTAGGTAGCTGATTTGTAGAGTATGCGTCGTTTGTGCAGAGCATGCGCTATCTGGGAAAGTGCGGGAACTGATGAAGTTGTAGAAAATGACAGAGTTGGTGTGACAAATCATTTGCAAGACCAGGTTAGGTTAGCAAATGGGATTTGAAACCGACATCATTACAAAAGTGCACTAGGCGCTTCTGTAGTAGTAGTGGCAGGATAGCGGTAGAGGAACAGAGAGTGAAATGGAGCAAAGTGCGGAAGGGAGCTATTGTTATTCGCCGTTTGCCACCACACTTGTAAAATCAATGAGTGGAGGATACCACCAATGAAAGGAAGGAGAAAAGAAAAATAGAGAAATAAGATGGAAGGAAAGTTTCCTTACTCTGGAGATTATTTTTCTTATTCTATCTCGAGTGTGTTGTTGGAATTCTGTCTCGGAAGTTTTTGTAATCGATTTTATATAGTGGAAGCTTATTCGGAGTTTATCCAATGATTTTTTTTTTAGTTGAGAAAGTTTTTCACGTTAAAAATATTGTGCATTCTTTATTCCTTATGCCTACTAAATTGGTGGCTGATGGTCGACAAAAGGTTCGGGTTTTTCCACTGCGTCGGGTTGTATGTGAATCTGGGTGTTGAACCCTAATAAGTGGTATCAAAGTGAGGTTGTAAACCTTCGATTTAATGGCGTTATCATGAGGAGTTTGCCATTTAGTGTGGAGCAGTTTAATGGACAAAATAATTTTATCCTTTGGTAAGAAATAGTGAAAAATATTTTAATCTGAGAAGGAACGGTAAAAGTACTTTGAATGAGGGAAGACAAGCCAGAGAATATGATGGAGGAGGAGTGACAAGATAAGAGAGATATTGCTAATGGTACGATCAAGTTGTACATTACGGATAACACTCTTTAGGAAATCATTGGTTTGTTGGACCCAGTAGAGATCTGGGATAAGTTTGAGAGTCTATACAAGTCTAAATCCTTGACAACAATACTGCATATAAAAAAGCAGTTCTATGACCTATGTCTGTCGAAAAGGAAAAGTTTAAAAAGTACTTGGACGAGTTTAGTCAGATTGTGACGTAGGTGTCAGCCATTGATGAGAAAATTAAGGAGGAAGACAAAGCGTTGGTGTTGCTGTTATCTTTGTCGAATTCATAAAATTATATTGTTATGACGCTACTGTTCGGGAAAGACACGCTTAATTTAGATGAGATCATCACTTCCTTACTTATGAATGAGTCAAGGTGGAGGGAAAGCGATCAGGCCTCAGGAGAGTTGAGTCTATTTGTGGTGACTAACAGTTGGGGACGTGAGAGGTCGAGGGACTGAGCTGGCAAATCGAAAAGAAGCAACGGCCGGTTTAAGCTTTTGGAAAAGACATACTTCCATTGCGACAAGAAGGGCACATGAAGCGGGACTACTAGCAGAGAGAGTAGGAGAAGGAGGGCAGAGGCGATCATCAGGAAAGGCGAGATCATGATGATGATGATCGGGCCATTATTGCTCTCTGCAGAGACTTCCTAGTTGTCCACGTAGAGGAAACACAGAGCCTACCAAGCTAAGAGATGAGTTGGGTGATAGACAGTGGTGTCTCTCACCATGTGACACTGAAGAAGTCCCACTTCATGGGTTATATGCCCACAAACTACGGGATATTAAAAATGAGTAACGATGGCTCATCGAGGGTTGTTGACATCGGGAATATTTACTTACGGACAAGAAACGGAAAGAAGCTTGTGCTGAAGAGCTTGTGGCATGCCCTAGATTTAAAGTTGAATGTAATTTTAATCGGAAAGTTTGATGAAAAAGGCTTTCGGATGGCATTTGGAAACAGTTAGTGGTAACTCACTAAAGGCACATCGATTGTGACAAAGGGAAGCAAGAGATCAGGTCGGTACTTGATGAAAACTTGGGTTGCCAAGGTTGATGCCAAGATGATTAACAGGGATATTGATCGAGATAGCAGAAGGAGGTGGCCAAGATAGAGTGTAAGGAAAAATCATTTGATTACAGATGAGAAGCTAAAGGGAAGTGACATTACTCCGGGATCGGTGTAGCAGAAAAAGGTGTCATTTAGGCTTATGAATGCTGATGTTGGGATCTCAATTGAGGAAAAGTTGCCGAAAGGTAGGCGATGATGGTCACCCGGTAAAGGCAAAGGTTCCCCTACAAGATCGTCAGGAGAAGTTTGTTGGGTTTGATCGTTTCATTGTAAGTAGCTTAACAAACAGACACGTCATCGGAAGATTGCACAAGGCTTGTGCGAAGTTCGGAGTGCTACAAATTGGCTGCAACAAATGACCAGAGAGACTGATTTGCCGTAGTGGGCAAATGTTAGAGTGACCATTTGCCGGAGTAGGCAAATCTCGGAGTGAAAAATTCAGAGTGTTCATACATGAGACAAACGACCAAAAGAACAGCAATAATGTTGCTCTTGGATCGACCGGCTAAAAAGCAAAAAGTCGGTTAGTTGGTCGGGCAGCATGAAGGGCGGCCAACCAGCAAAAAGCCGGCTAGGGAGGTTGGCCGACTAAGCTGAGATGGGGTAAACCGGCCGAGAAGCAAGAGGTCGGTCGATTGGTCGGACAGCAAATTATGATGGCTAAAGACACTAGTGACGGCCGAGGACACTAGGTGATGGATGAGGACAGCTTGTCTGGAAAGGTGGCAGCTGATTTCGTAGAGCAATTGAATTTCCGGAGTTGGTAGGCTTTGCAAAGTAAGTAGCTGACCTGCAAGGTATGCGTTATTTGCGCAAAGTATGCGTCGTTTGGGAAGCGCGAGAATTGGTTAAGACGCAGAAAATGATAAAGTTTGTGTGACAAATTATCTATAAAATCAAGTCAGGTGAGCAGATGAGATTTGGAGCCGACGTCATTATAAAAGCACACCAAGTGTTTTAGAAGAAGTAAGCGATACCAGCCGCGATAGCGGCAGAGGCACGACCACAGCTGTGGGAGCGACAGTAGCAGTGGTGGAACGGAGCAGAGTGTAAAAGGGAACTCTCGTCATTCGCCATCTGCCGCCACACTTGTAAAATTGGGGAGCAAAGAGCACTATCAATAAGAGAAATGAGAGAAGAAAAATAGAAAGATAAGAGGAAAAGAGAGTTTTCTTATTTTGGAGATTTATTTTTTATTCTGTCTCGAGTGTGTTGATGGTATTCCATCTCGAGGGTTTTTGTAATCGATTTTACATAATAGAAGTTTATTTAAAGTTTGTGCCGTAATTTTTCCCTTAATTGAAAAGAGTTTTCATATTAAAAACGTTATACATTCTTTATTTCTTATTCTACTAAATTTGTGGCTGATGGTGGATGAGAGGTTTGGGTTTTTCGCTGTGTCGGATTGTGAGTGAATCCAGGTGTCAAATCCCACAATTTCCTAGTTCCAATATACTGAATAATGTTTTAACAATCTATGACAGAAGTCCACACAAGAAATTTGATAAGAATATAAATTTGAAGCCTTCATATATGGGGGTTTAATAAATTAAAGTGCTTTTGAATGTTCTATTTTCTCCTATTTAAGGAACTTCTCACTTGTAGGTGTTATGGAAATGGGTACAAAAGCTTTAAAAGCACCTCAGGCCTCTAGCAATGATCTTCAGCATCACGTTAGCGCTGAACATGAGATTAGATGAGTTTCTTCAATAGAGTTTCACAATGCGCAACAGGACATCAAATGCCCAGGTCACTGACATTCCAGACTGTTAGATTTTGATCACTTCCTTTTGAGTGTCGTAATAAATGAATGGTCATTGAAGGATCGTATGATATTTGTGTGAGAATCAGGGTGCTTGCGCACCGCGAGCGGCCCAAAGGCGGTATGCACTCGTGGCTTGCTCAAGTAGAACTCGAGTGCAAATTCCAATTTGTTACCGACACATATGCACTCGAGGTTCGTTCGAGCGCCAATTTTAGAGTCATTCACACTCGAGTGTGAGGCATGCCTACTGGGCGCTCGAGTGCGGTTCGGGTTATAAAATCGCACTAACATAATTTTAAGGTTATTTCTAAAATCACTTTCACACAAGAAGCGCCACACATGGGGAGAGGAGAGAATAAGAGAGAAGAGGAAGAGGTTCAACATTCAATTAAGGTCCGATTTGAGTTCCGTTCTTTGTCAATGTCGGGTGCGTCATTCTGGATGTGATTTTTAGAAGCGTATTTTTGTTTGGTTCATCTTATTTTTCGTTATATTTCTCTTACGGGTTATTGGGTGTGTTGAGAGAGTTATTCAACTATTTTTCACTCAGGATTGTAGTGCAGGGATTTCGGAAGAGTTTCTTGTAACTAACACATTTATAGTGAATTTGTTCAAAATTTATCTCATATTTTTTCCCTTAGTTCAAAAGGATTTTTCACGTTAGAAATATTGTTCATTATTGTATTCCTTGTGCTCACTAGTTTGGTGGCTGACGTGTGACTGAAGGTTCGGGTTTGTTCCGCTACTTTGAATTGTGTGTATTCGGATCAGACTCCAACACATGCTTCTTCGGGATGCGAATTCTGAGGATCTTCCTCCATCTCCTCATGCTCATTTTTAGAAAAATCTCGCTTCAACTCCATCTCAGGCAAACTATGAACAGGCTCGTTTTCAACAGGATGTTCCGGCTCAGTTATTCCCTGCAAAGTTTTGGTTCTCAGACTCATTCCAAACAAAATCCTGCTGCTCATAATCATTGACACTAAAATTTTGCTGCTCAAATTCAGTTCCAACTAAACTTTGTTGTTCATATTCGCTTCCAGGTAAACTCTGCTGTTCGTATTCACTTCCAGGAAAACTCTGCTTCTCAGCCTCATTTCCAGCAAACTGTTCAAGTTCGGCCATTATCATAACACTGCACATCACGTATGTAATATTATTATGGCCATGTCAAGCAGAAGAATCATGCACAAGATACTGTACAAATAATCTACAAGCTGTTGAGGTTTGTCGCTCCCTTGTAGGTAACCAACAAACTGGCTTGTCATCAGACTGTGTCGGAGCGCGCGGATAGCGAGGGCGCGCGGACAGTTAGGGCGCCCGGACAGCCAGAGTGCGCTGACATAGTACGTGGACATAGCGCACGGACGGCCAAAGGGAAGGCCGGAATTTACCAGTTGGTGACACTGGTATGGAATCCCCCGCGGACATGGCTGAGTGCACAGTATCGTTCGGGGACATGGGGTGTGCACAGTGAGGACCGAGGACTTGGGAAAGTCCGAGGTCGTTGTCCCTGCCTGGAGATCAAAGAACACCAGATGACTCTTGTAATCGCCATGGGCACAGATCGTCCGAGGACATGAGTGCAGTATCGACCGAGGACGTTGTTGCACGTTGCGGACAGTTGGCCTTTGGAGGACAGGTGTCAGACCTGTCAGTGCATGCGCTGTTTGTGCAGATGGCCGGTTGCAGACATGTCAGTGCATGCGCCGTCTGTACAGGCGCCAAGTTGCAGACTTGTCAGAGCATGCGCCGTTCTTGGGAATATGCGATTGCAGAGTAGGTGGACAGCTACAGTGTAGGCTGCAGGGTAGGTGGCAGAAGATTGTCCACACGCCACCTGCTTATTAATTGAAGGGTCTCCAGCTGAACCTATATATATGCATGCTGGGCATGCAGTGTAAGTGTGAGTGGTGGAGTGAGTGTGGAGCACCCAGAGAGAGTGTGCCGTTCTCAGCACCCAAGGAGGAGTGGCAGAATGTGTGAGGACTCACCAGGAGGGTGAGTCCCCAGAGTGCTCGGACAAGAGCAAGGCCACCGTTCGTGAGGGTGTGTCCAGACACCCTGGGTGCAGGTTGCACCGGCCTGGCGATGGAGACATCGCAAGGGGCGCATGGCGCCGGCCGCTGTGTGCGGGGGTGAAACAGCGTCCGCCGTTTCACCAACACTTGTAAAATGAGAGAGTAGAGTGCACCACAGTGAGGAGAGAAAAAGTGGAAGAAAGAGAGAGGAGTGAGTGAAACTCAAATTGTGAGGACTTTGTATTCTCGGGCTCTATTATTCGTTTTCGTCTCTGGGGCTTGTGTAGCCAAGGTGGTTGTTGTACTCTATCTCTGGGTTTTTTGTAACCATTTTACATAGTGAATTTTATGGTGGACTATGTGTCCCGTGGTTTTTCCTCTTCGGTTTGTGAAGGGGTTTCCACGTTAAAAATACCGTGCATCTCTTATATTTCCTTATTCCTACTACATGGTGGCTAACGATGATTGGGAGGTTCGGGTTTTTCGCTGCTTTGACCGGATCGGGTG
>JAODPA010068751.1:0-10099 GCA_025585075.1 Nepenthes mirabilis | reverse complement strand
CCAGACCCGAACCCGATTACTAACCCTTTTTAGATTTTACAAAATTTGGGTTGTTACAGATCCAATACTAAAACCCGCTAGGCTAGTTGTCCTCTTTGCATAAAACCTCTCCATCTCTGCCTCCTTCTCATAGATCACTGCCCTATCTAGAATATCAGCATAAGTATACAGCATCAGGATCGACAGTAACTTACTAATATCATCTCGCAGCCCTTACTGAAACTTCTTTGCTTTCCTTAATTCGTCCTCCACATAAAAAGGTGCAAAACAGGAAAACTCAGTAAACTTAGCGTCATACTCCGTCACCATCATATTCCCCTATCTCAACCTCATGAACTCCTGCTCCTTTTGATCTTGGAGGTTGGATAGAAAATATTTTTTCATAAATGCGTCCTAGAATATCTTCCACGTGATCTCATCCTCATGCACTCCTAACACTCTTTTTTTCATGTTCCACCAGCTATCAGCTTTACCTTCCAGCTTGTATACTGTGAAGGTGACTTTTTTCTGATCAGTGCACCGAATCACAGTAAATATCTTCTTCATTCTCTTTAGCCATGCATCCGCTTCTCCTAGATAAGGTTTTCCCAAAAATCTTGGTACTCGCTCCGCTGTAAATCTATCATATGTCATCGGAGCAAGGTTTATCAGGGCTGGCTCAGGTGCAGGGACCGGAGCCATGTATATCCACTCTATAGATTCCACTACATTAGTCATTCTTTCCAATAAATCCACATAAGCTACCTCCCAATCATGTTGAATACTAGCACCACCACGGTTATTCATTTGATTTCTTCTACTGACCATTTTAAATCCTATAACCAATAATATATATAACATTATAAACCTCATGAAATCACGTTAAGGGAAAGGGTTATCAGTGGTTTGATGAAATTCAAACCTAGCCTAATGATCAACTTCCTAAGCACCCGAGTTGCGTTAACTATCCGAACCTATTCCTACAGAAATTCAAGCCTATGCTTCTATTTTTTGATCAATCAATTTCTAAGGCATCTCATTTCTCTGATACTAATTGTGACAAAACGGAATTTTTTTTGTCCTCAAAATTTTTCGTCATTACAGATAATAGAAATCTAAGCCCAATCACAACCTAAAGTTCTAGGAAAAAATAGACAGAGTCTCCTCTAAAATTGAGCTAAATGGAAATACAAATTCTACTTATAACCTGTAAACATACAGAATAAAATCATCATATCCAACAATAGGGATTCTCATTTTAAACACAGGATCACAGATGCCATTTAATTCTCCACGACTTACATTTTACGTTTTCTATCCACTATACTAACAGTTTAGAATTTAGATGCCATCTAGGACTTGTAAAATACCTAGAATACATATAGTGAAAGCAGAACTATAAACCTGTAGAAGTATAATTTTCTATTTCATAACATGCATCACATACATTCTATATATAAGAATCCTTATGCATAAGATCCATATACAAAATCATATATCAAAAATTAGGTTTTTACAATTCAACTGTCTCTTTTCAAGATCTCCAAAATACTTCAAATCTCCAAAGGCCTTCAGACTAAACATTAGCTATTCCTTCTCATCTGATACAAGCTCTACCATCTTATTTGGAGGGGAAAAAATAGTAAAACAGTGAGTCAAAGCCAAGCAAGTAACATGAAAACATGCAGTGAATTCCATTATGCAAAATAGTTATGCAAATATACTATAGTATGGAAATATTCGGGGGCAGAACAGTGCATGAAAAATAGAGAAAGCATAATTTGATAATAATCAAGTTTTAAAAATTAGAAATCAGTGTAATTATACTTCGTTAATAATAAATCGGTAAAACATGCTTCAAAAAGTAGAAATCGGTCTCAACTCTATAAATTATAGAAAATTCTATTTTTATCAGTAAAGGACCCAATCAGTAGATTCTACTAATAGAGTAGGCCAATAATCTATGATAGATTATGCTCACTCCACACAATCCAAGGCTAGTAATAGCAGTCCCTTCTCGTGGGAAATCCCTTCTCGTGGGATTTGGTAAGTAATACCGACCAATAACAGTAACTACCCTCTAGGTTAACACCCTGAGGAATGGCGGACCACATGTAACTCCATAGACAGAGTTATCCTCAATTATTACCATAACATTTTAAGGCATGTCGGAGAACCTCACCTAACTATACATCAGTCCCGAGTCCTAATTAACAGTGTCAGAAATATTTTTCTTAACTTATATCTGATCAGGTTTCAAAATTCAGTCAGAAATATCACCATTAACCCTTCAGTTTAGCTTCAAAATTTTATAGAAATTTAACAGTATAAATCCGTGTAAATTTTTCAAACATAAATCACATCATGGATAGTATCTCGTTACAGATTAATTTTTACATAACAGAAATTTTGGATTAAAATAGTTAAATCCCTTCATTTTCGTACTTAAGGTTTCGCCAAAACTTTCGGACAATAAACGAACACCAAACACATGTATTTACACAAAATCGAAGGTATATTTAGTAGTATATACTAATAAATACAAAATTTGTCTAATTAATCAGGAGAAATAGGCATTATTTATAGAAAACATGCAGAACCATGGATTTAAAGGATAAATACAATTTTTGAGATATTAAAATACAAAAAAAATAGTAAATAACATCCGAAATATACTTGCTTGAACTCGATCTCTAGTTACCCTTACTCTGATCGGAACTGGACAGAAGATTTTTCCTTTTCCTTTTCTCTTCTCTCTCCTTCCTCTCCTCTTCCCCTCTCATTCTGTCGTCATTCTGCCAGGAGAAATTCCCAAATCCCACTTAAAAACACGAAGGAAAGAGGAACCACGTGTGGTCACATTACTGGTGCTCGAGTGCTAGTCGAGTGGTGCTTGAGCACCCGCTCTCGCAGATGTGCACTCTTGCGATGCTTGAGCGCACTACTCATAGCCAGGATCGCTCCCGCCTTGCCTTGGATGCACCCTCGAGAACAACTTTTGCATTTTTGTCCTCAAGGGGCGCTCGAGCGGTGGTCGAGCGCCCTGCGCTCCCTTGGCCTAATTCACCTCATTTTACTTCGATATCAAATTTTTCACTATATTTAAGCCGAAATATGATTTCTATTCATATAATTACTCCATAATTATCATGTTCCATGATTGAGATCTCACAAATAGTTTGCACGTAAATACCTAAATTGTGAAGGAAACTATGTATTAATAGTTATGATATGTTCTGCATACTGTTAAAATAGAAATTATGCTTCTGCAGGTTTATATTATAGATTTAGTTGCTTCCACTATATGTTTTTTTATATTTGTATAGGTCCTAAATGGTATCTCTTGTATGTTTTTGGTATAGTGGAAAGGATTGTGTGTTAAAGTCATGAATGGATATTGTAATTGTGATCCAATGTACACCCATTGTGGGAGCACTTGTTGTATTTAGATAGTTGTGTGCATGAACTTATTATGTTATATAGGTTTTATTAAGGTTTATGTTTCAGTTTAGCCTAATTTTAGGAAAGACTCTGCCTGTTTTTTCCTAGAACCTTAAGTTGGGATTTGGACTTCTGTTCCTGTATCTGTAATGACGGAATTATCTGAGGACAAAAAAAATCCATTCGGTCATAATTGGTATCAAAGAAAACGGGATGCCTTAGGAATGATCTGAATCGTATGCGGAAGCTTAGAAATGATCCTGACTGATCAAATAAGTAGGTACAGATATAGGATGAATAAGTTAGACTGGAAGATTCTAGGTGTTCTAGCTTGCATAAGTTAGGATCGACTTGAAATAGGACTTAGTGATTAAGTTAATTGATATTGACTGTAGGTTAGGCCTAGACTGATCGATTTAGGTTTAAGGGTCCATGTTGGATTGTTCTATGTTGAGACAAAAAGTGAAGTTAACCTTGGGTATGGATTTCAAGAATAAAAAGATATTGTAGGGAATGTTGTGGTTTTTATATGGACAAAAATTTTGTTAAAAAGAAGTTTTTGAGATGGTGCTTTACTTGGGATAATTTGATCGCATGATTGAGAATTTTCTATGTTCTCTCGGGTCGGATAGAAAGGAAGTCCAGTACCTGAAACTGAGGTTTTGTAGTGCTAGTGTATGTATCAAGGTAATGTCTCTCTTGGTGGAAAGTGATAACCCCGAATATTGATATCTCAGTATATCCATTATTTGGGGGCTCTTAATCCATATATTGTCTATGTTTCCTAAGTTCATACATTATTGGAGGAACTTTGATATGGTATTTAGAAACGTTCCTTAACGACGAAGATCTAATTGATTTTCTACTAAGTAGTCTTTTGAGGCTGTGTTGAGGCCAACCTTGGCAATTGAAAATTTGGGAATTGGTTTAAAGAAACATTAAATTAATATTTGTTGTGAAGTAGTATTTCCATAACTGAGAATTACGATTGCAGCGGCCTATTGAAATAATGAATGAGGATATTTGGTGAACTTTGAAAATATGGTTAACCAAGAAGTTAATAATTTGGTGTTGGAAGTCTTTAAGGTTAAAGACATTTATAAGACAGGTGAAGGGTTACTATGAACCAGTTCTACTATCGGAGCAATGCTGTTATGAAAACATGAAAGGAGAACCCTTATGATTTTGCTCGAGGTTGACCGAACGGTAAGGTCCTTGGGTTTTAGTCAAATTATTGTGAGAATTGAGTAGTCTGACTGGAATGAATAAATTGGCTTGACAATGGAATATTAAGTTGCTAAATGTTAAAGTTTCAATGGTAATTAGGAATTGTGCTAAATTTTAGGAATGATTGTCTTAGTTATGTTTATGCAAGTTATAATCAAGAATTTGTGGATTTTGCCTCAGAGATGATGACTTCTTTGAGATTTTTGGGTTCTACTGATCCTTTCGGAGGTTGAGATGGTGCTTGAGGATATTGATGTGAATTGTAACGAGAAGATGTGATGCCCTGTAATTAGGTTATGAATCTTGAATCATAGGAAAGGTTGATCGAATCTAGAATAGGTGTGATGACCTGAGTTCTGGAATATGATAATTAGAAGGTAGATAAGTTAAAATAGGTGAATTGTGTTCAAAAGGTATGGGAGAAATGGATTAGAAAGCTCAAAGAATCAGAATTAGTAAATCGGAAACCAAAATTGTAAGCAATGAAATGTGAATTCGTAGACGAGATTTCAGGTTTTAAATTGTGATAATCATGACTTATTAAGGTTATATAATCAAAAATAAGGTCCAAGGATGTGAAAGATTGGGTTAGAATGGTCAAAACAGGTCTCGAACGGCGAAAATGCGACGTAGGCTTGCTGCAGGCTTGCCGTGGGCCAGACCAGCGCCCTCCGTGCGCTCGAGAGCCCACCTATCAAGCCCAAAATCTAGATTTTCCCGCGCTCATCAAGTGCTCGAGCCGAGCTCGAGCCAAAATTCCAGAACCACCCCTGCCCCCTGGCTGCTCGAGCTTCGCTCGAGCGGTGCTGCCCGAATGCCCTACCGCCTGCTGGCCGCTGGAGCCGCGCTCAAGCAACAGCGTGATATATAAAAGCGCACCCAGATTTCTCCTCCTCATTTCTCATGATTCTAGGGTTTAAGCGGAGAGAGACCGCCGATTCTAGAGAGTGAAAAGGAGAGAACGAGGCCCGGGAGTCCAAATCCGTCCGTGAGCTAGTTATAAAGGTGAAAGCACGCGTCAAGGCAAGTGTACCTTGGACACCGTTTTTCATTTTTACCGTTTCTTTTGCTTTAAACTTGATGAAATGTTACGAAAATGATATTGATGCATGTTTATAGTACATGAAGCATGTTTCCATCAATTAATCGGTTGGATTTTATGTTTATCCATGTTTATTGCAAGATTTAGCTTCGATTTCGTGAATAAGCATGAAAAAAGTGTTCGATTTATCTCGGAAAGCATGTGATGAAACCAAAGCTTGAAAATGTTGTGAAGATTGAGTAAATTGCATGATTTAATGTATATGCATGGCATCTATGACATTAATTTCATGAAAAATGTACATGTAAGAGACCGATTTGAGTCTGACGGTTTTGGCGAAGCCCTTTGTACGAAAATGAAGAGGTTTTGATGAGTTTTAACTATAACTTCTGTTATATGAAAGTTAATTGACATCGATGTACAACTTCCAGTATAATTTATTTTCAAAAATATGAACGAACGTATACCGATAAAATTTCCATGTGGATTTAAAGAATTGCTGAAAGTGTATTGTGAAAGTCTGATTTCGAAAAAGGGATTTTCGATAAAGAGATGGTTTAAGTTACCGTTATTTTAGGGCCTGGGACTGACTACAGTCCAGATAAGTTCTCCGGCATGCCTTAGGACTTTACGGTGATAATCGAGGATAACTCTGTCCATGGAGTTATTTGTGGTCCGCCCTACCTCGGGGCGTTACGGTCAGGAGGATTCTGTTACCGGCCTACCTTCGGGTGGCATACCGTACCGATCCTGTGAGATGGGATACCCATATGACAGTTACAAGCCTTAGATTGTGTGGAGTGAACACAATCTATCCTCGATTATTCGCCCCCTTAGCTAGTAGGGGATGCTGACAGAGTCTATACTGTTCTGTTCTGATACTGTTCTTTTCTGATACCGTTCTGTTTTGATATTGTTCTATTCTGTACCGTCGTTATTGTACTGATTTCTATTCCGTACCGATTACTGTACTATTTTGAATAAAAGAGAAGTTTCTGATTCTACTTTCTGGATTATACTGATTACCGATTACCGTCTTACCGATATGATATGAGTACCGTTTACTATTTTACCGAGATGATATGTTACCGTACCGATTATCGATTTCCAATACGTTATGTTATGAAGTATCGATGACTGTTTATAGTGTACTGGATACTGTTTACCGACTACTGATTTCTGATTTTGAAGTATAACATGGTTAAAGCATGTTTTCTCTATTTGTTGGAGTATATTCTGATTACCGTTCTGTTTATGCATAGTTACATGGCTGTTCTGCATCACTGTTTTACTGCTCATGTGCATGTACCTTGTTGAGCCTCGGCTCACTATTTTAGTATTTTTCCCCTTCAGATGAGACAGTAGAGTTATTGTCTGATGAAAAAGAGTAATCCAAGAGAAGCTTCAGAAGGCTTTTGAGGACTTAGAGTATTTTGGAGCTATTTTTGAAGAGCTTGTGGATGAAAACACTTAGCTAGAAATGTGATTTTGTATACCGATCTCATGTTTATTGATGTTCTAGAACATGTAGATTTTTTTATGAAAAGTATATGTTATGTATGACTGTAAAAAGGAAAAAGTTATGCTTCTACAGGTTATTAGTTTAACTTCCGCTATATACTTTGGATTTACTGTATAGGTCCTAGACGGCATCTCATTACTGAACTGTTAGAGTAGCTAATGTTTTTATAGAGTTATGCCATGGATGGCACATGTGATCCTGTGTATGCTTGTTGTAGGAAATTATGGACAATTGATAGTTGTGTGTTGTTGTTGGATGATTATATAGGTTGTACTTTTGAATTTTTCATCCAATTACAAAGGGGACTCTACCGAAATTTCTGCAGAAGTCTTGCCTTATATTTTATACCGTTAATTGTGTTTTTATTTTGACGGAAGCTTTTGAGGACAAAAAAAAATCTATTCCGTCACAATAGGCATTGTGTTTAGTTAGAAAATGGGACTGCCCAGTGAAAGTTTTGATGATATGTATTTGGAGGAATAGATCCAGCTGGTTTGTTTTAATGGGCAGTTTAGAGATGGATCGAAATCGGCATTAGTCTCTAAAGATTTGTATGAAATTGAAGAAACATCGATTAGACACTGTTGGGAAAGCCTTGAACATTCTAGAAAGTAGGATTAACTAATGGGCCAGGTGATTTAACATAGATGGTAATGCTCCTAAGATGCATTAGAATTTTGTTAATTCTGCATCGATAGGTAATCACCCACAAGCAAGGTGGGGGACAAATCCGTGGTTTAAAATTATTTCACCCGTAATTGAGATTTTGTGATGAGGTTTTTGCCTTAAGAAATTATGGTTAATACTTTTTGAAGAAATTAAAGACTTGCGAACCTAAAAGTTGAAGACTGTAATAGGTGGATCTCGGTATGATTCGGGGAGAGTGAATGTTGAGATCGATAGTCGATATCGGAAATTTCTATCTGGGAATATGTTGAATTACCTCGGAGATAACTCTGATCTGATAATTTTAGGGATTAACATGATTATGTTATGGCAGAACCTTAGGAGATCCCGAGCGCATTAATCTATTTAAGGATTATAACGATAGACCCAGATATTGTTAAGGAAACTCTAGAATTATACTTTCCTGCATCACTTGTGGATCGATGTCCTTGGGTTAAGTGAGAAAAGAAATCCTAGTTAGAGTTACCCCTCCATGGTTCAAGTTTAGCCATTGGAAGTTTCTGTTTAGGAAATTGTGAATTTTGACTTGGGAGATAGTTTTACCTGATAAATTAAGAGTCGAAATAACTATGTTATGACAGAAACTAACCTTGGGATTTTACTAGTGGATAGGTTTGTCTATGGAATTTGTAAATAAATTTTGGTATCTTGAAAAAAATGAGCATCAGTACTGGTAGCGAATGCTAATGGTCTATAGGCTTGATATGCTTTTGTGCCTTAAAAGATATGAGAAAGGAAAATTATGGGTAAGCTCAGTTGCTTGGAAAATAGAATACTACATTCCTAAGTAAGGAAGTAGGACTACGTTTGGAATGTTGAAATTATGAAGTTTCGAGAGGAGAAAACCCTTATGATTTCATATTAGAACAACCCACTCATTATGATTATGGAGGACGTGTTCAGGTTTACTCAATAAACTTATCAGTATGTCAATAAGATCTGAAATTACCCCATGTAAGAGCTCTAAAAATCTTGAGGTTGCATTGTTAAAATCTTGAAATTTTAAGGTAATGATCTAAAACTATATCAAAATTATGATTACTATTATAGTTAGGACTTCGGTTCTATGTTGAATTGAGGATTTGTGAGGATTATTTTCGTGATATGACTATCTTGTAATTAGTTTTAATCAAGGCTACCGCATAAGTTGGGTGTTTGAAAGTGTGACGGAACAGATTTTTTTTTTCCTCAAAAGCTTCTGTCAAGACAAGCTTAGGGATAACTTATAAGCACACAATTAGCAATCATTCACAAATCTTTCTACAACAAGTATACACAGGATCACATATGCCATCCATGGCATAAATCTAAAAAAGTGTTAGCTACACTAACAGTTCAATATTGAGATGCCGGCTAGGACCTGTACAGTATATCCAAAAGTTTAGAGCGAAAGCTAAACTAATAACCTGCAGAAGTATAGTTTTTCCTTTTCACTATCTCATACATCAGGCATTCTATGCAAAATTCACATGTCCATAAACATCCATAAAAATAAGATCAGTATACAAGATCACATGATCAGACAAGTCTTTACATGAACTGCTCCCCATAAAATAGCTCTAAATACTTCAGGTCCTCAAAAGTCTTCAGAAATTTCTCTTGATCACTCTTTCTCGTCAAGCACTAACTCTACTGTCTCATCTGGAGGGAAAAAAATAATAAAACAGTGAGCCAGGGCCCAGCAAGGTATATGCACTTGAACAATAAAACAGTGATACAGAATGGTTAATCAGAATATAATCCAGGAAATAGACAAAATATACTTTGATGGTATTAAACTTTAGAATCAGAAATCAGTAGTCGGTAAATGGTAATCAGTAAACGTTAATTAGCAAACAGAAAACGGTAAGTAGTAATCGGTGTTCAGTGTTCGGTAAACTGTAAACAGTAATCAATACTCAATAGACAGTAAACGGTACTCCATAATCGGTAATCGGTACGGTAAATGGTAACATAACATATCAGTAATAGACCCAGCCAGTATACCCTACTAGCTGAGGGGGCAAATAATCGAGGATAGATTGTGTTCACTCCACACAATCTAAGGCCTGTGACTGTAATAGAGGTATCCCATCTCATGGGATCGGTACGGTATGCTACCCGAAGGTAGGCCGGAAACGATAATTCCTCCTGATCGTAACTGTGACGAACCAGGTTATTTTCCTTCGATAACCTTTCGTCAATAAAACTTTATTAGTGTC
>JAODPA010068749.1:0-10100 GCA_025585075.1 Nepenthes mirabilis | reverse complement strand
GGATTTTAACCCCGTTTCTTTCAAATAAAATTACCACCATATTTTTCTTTAGAAGAAATAAAATTCTCATTTCCATTACAACGCCAATCCGTTACCAAGATACTAGTTAAATAACTGCACGTTTCTTAATTTTCCTCTTCTTGACTTTGATATGTCTCCAATTTACATAGTAATCTGAATAGAGTCTATGAGGCCAGACTTTGAAATTATTCTAATCTTGATTATTTAAGTTGATATGATTAAAATTAAGGTTAATAAATAAAGAAAATTGGGTAAAAGATTAATTTGGACTGGATTACATCGAGTGGATGGATACTCAACAAAACGAATAAGAGGTAAGAGGAATATGAGATTCATTCCCCGATATATTTTTCGATACTCAAATCAATAATCATTTTACTCGAATAAGAAAGATGAGGAGAAATGAGAGAGAGAATACAAGTAGAAGGGGATCGAGTATTTTCATTTGGAAGGCTATAGTCCTTAAAATACGCTTGAATGAGTGAGTGGCTTTGGAAGTGATGCACTCATTCGAGAGAGTGGCTTTAGAAGTGTTGTACTCTCTCGAGAGAGTAGCTGACTTTGTAGTTTCCCTAGCCTTTGTTTGCTTTTTTGTTCTCTTCCTCTGTGAACAAGTGATTGTGTAATGTCCCAATTTTTAAATATAGTAATTAAGGTCGTATAATCAAGATTTGGTTTAATAAATTTATGGGAGAAATATTAAGAAGTCATCATGACCAAGAAATTACCTACTAGGGACAAAAATAGTAGACTGGCGGGATTAATAGTGGACCGATAGAATTAATTGTTGACCGAAATTAGCATAGTTGACCTGCCAAAATCGTTGACCGGCTAAATTAAAAAGTTGATTGTCAAGGAATTATTGACCGGTTGAAGGTGAAAGCGACCGGTCAACATGTCGACTGGTTGAATAAGATTTTTTCCCGGTTTGCACCATTTGCCCAGTATGGTGCAAAAATGCTAGAATGGAGCATTTGGGCGGAACGTTACATTTTCAACGGTTTGGTGTTTTTTGCCGAAATATAGCAAATTGACGAAATGGAGTAAAATGACCGGTGTGCCTTGCAGCAAAAATGACCGATATGCGCTTTGAGGCAATGACTGATGTGAGTTTTAAGGAAAAAGGACGGGTTGCTATTGCCGGTAGGCATTTTGAGAAAAATGTCCGGTTAACACCCTCTTGACCGGAAAACTGTAATTAAGAATTTGGTTAGTGCCATATTAATCAGCTAGGAAGGGTATGGGGAAATGATCTAGTCAATAGAAAATTGGCCGACTAAGAGAGGCTAAAGCATGTTGAAGAGAAAATCCAACCAACTGAGAAAATCCGGAGATGATTTTTGGAGACAGTTAGTCGGAGATGATTTTTCGGATGAGAATTCTGGAGAACGTTTTCGGAGAGGAGTTTTGGAGAGGAATTCAAAGAGGAGTTCCGGAGAGGAATTCAAGAGGATTTTCGGAGAGGAATTTAGAGGGAATTCCCGGATAGAAAGTTGGAATAAGCGTTGTTCGGAATAAGAGAAATAACCTGACCAAAATAGTTGATCGAAACTCAGATAATCTGGGAGAAGTTGACCGGTCACAAGTTGATCGGATTAAAATAAAAGAAAGGTTAAGGTAGTGACCGGACTAGAAAACTTGACCGGATTCGACATATAGTTAACCAGCTTTAATGACAAAACAAGTGAAGAAGTAGATGCCCGGCCAGATTAGAGAAGTAGTTCGAAAATTGTGGAGCTGTTTGGAATTTGGAGAATTTAATCAAACTGATTTGTTGAGCTGCCCGAAATTTCTAGAGTTGTCCGAAATAAAAGAGATGACCAGATTCATAGTCGTTGACTGAAATTTGGAGAAATAATCAAAATGTTCAAGAAATTGTGGACTATAAATAAATAGTAACAATTGAGGATTTATAATAGAGACCGAGGACTTAGAAAGTTAATAACCGGACTGGTTTGTCTGCTGGTTTGATTAAAGTCCGATAGGCCAAATCAGAATGGGTTACCTGCTTCCACCTACTTCATTGACCTTCTAGAAGGAGAAACGGGAAAAGAAAAGAAATATAAAGTAGGTGACTTACCCCCACCTACTCTCACCAACCCTCTAATCTATAAATGTTGAACTTTGGAAGTAAGGAAAGGGGAGGTTGGGCATGCTGTGAGAGAAGTACGAAGGAGAAGAAAGGAAGGAAGAAAATCCAATGCCAGAATTAAGTATGAAAATCTGCAGAAAAGGTTAAGGCAAGTGTACCTTATGTTTTTTATAAATTCATGTTTAACGCCTGTTAAGTAATATTATTTGCATTCTCTCTCTCTGTTATGTATCTACGTGAAGTATGATAAGGTGATTGCTTTCTGCATGTTGTTATTATTTATTAATGTATCATTGAGAAACTTTAATTATTTGCATTATGGAAGAGCTTCAATTATTTGCATAACAAAGAAGTCCAGTTAGTTGCGTGTTTTAAGAAGTCTGATTACTGTATATTTAAAAAAAGTCTAATTATTGCATGTTTGAAGAAGTTCAGTGATTTGCCATTTTTAAAGAACTCTGGTCACGTTTAAATTTTCTCCTTGCATTTGAATCTGGTATTTCAATAAATGACAAAGTTTAAACTATAATATGTGAGTAAAGTTAACCTGTATGTTTATTTAGAATGTTTGGATAGTATCAATCTGTTTATTCGGAAAACTTTATTTGTTAGAAGTTAAGATGAAAACTATATGACCATGAAAAACATGCATAATTTGGACAGCAAGTGGAACTCTCTGTTATTCGGCTTTTAACATTTGTTAGATGGCCATCGTATGACAATGATTTGATTAGAGTCTCCGTTAGACTTATAATTAAAATTGGATGAAGGATATTGGAGTAACACTCGAGGACTGCCCTTGGGCCACGGGGGGACTTTTGGTGGCATTTTTGGACTACAGCTCTGTATGTCGGATTAAAGGCATTACCGCCCCCCTCTGGGAGTATAATAAGAGGGCACGACCTTAGATTGTGAGGTGATACACAATCCTTCATCGATGTTATCCGCTCCCATTCGATCCCTAAAGATGAATGAGTTTTTCCCATGATTTTGAAGAGAAGATGATTAAGAATAAAGAAAAAAATGACTTTCGAACTTAAAGTAAATCGGTTTCTATGAAAATGTATTGAATTCAGGTTTTATACTCTTGCATGCCGGTGCTCATGTTCCAATTCTTTAGATTGTGATTTTGAAGTTATATACACATATTTTCTCCATTGGTACCTTGCTAAACTGTCACTCACTCATTGCTATTTTCTTACCCTCAGATAACCAAGAATGTATGCTGGATGAGAAAAATTTGAGTCAGGCGGTCTGCTTAGGCAGGAGGACGGATCTGGATTCATGTTACAATATTGATCAACTTTATATATTTTTGGTCAATTTGGAGATTTTGTATTATGACTTCTACCCTATAAATAAAAGGAAAAAAATTGTATGCTTCTACTGAAATTATATGGTTTAAGTAATTTTGGTTTCTAATTGCATCTCATATATATATGGCCGAGCGACCTAGATCCATGGCCAGTCAAGAGGTGATCGACCCAATAAGGCCGATTGAGAACATCGGCCATCCGAGTTGAGGCCAACTTAAGTAGTCTGTCTGTTTGCGATCCTATATGCATGCATGATGAAATTTTAAGTCCACCCTTCTTTATTGTCACTTATGCAGAGTATATTATCCAGTTATATGTAGATCTTTGTATGTGTTTAATGACAGAGGTCGTATAGTGGATTGTGACCCGTTTTATCAAAAATAGTATCAGAGAAAAGAGATGCCTTAAGTTTAACTAGAATATATATGGAAGCTTAGGGTAGGTTAAGAATAATCATATGAATAAATGAAGGTGTAAGTTAGACGGGTTAGGCTTAGTCATTCTAGTCTGGCAAAGTAGACTAGCACTAGGTAGGACCAGGACGTCGAGTCAGGGAGCATCGTGTCCTAGTTGCTACTTAGGTCAAATTATAACCTGATCAAGTTATTCTTGTTTCAGAATTTAAAGTGTTAATTAGAGTTATTATTTACGCAAAGAAAATTATAAAAGAAGAGTTTTTCAGAAAGAGAATATTTGGCCAGAGAGGTTCTGGTGCCAGTTCCATAGTGGGATCTGGGAGACCATTGAAGAAAGCTAAGCAGTCGAAGTCAATGAAGGAGTCTGAACAATCAGTGTCGACCTCAAAGATATTAGCAAAACCATATCCTCATTGCAAAAAGTTGCATGGGGACAGGCCTTATTTTAAGATACTAGGAGTTTGTTATAATTGTGGCCAGGGTGGACATAAGGTAAGAAATTATCCTCATTCGAAGTGAACCCCAGTGCCCAAACTAACTGTGCTGGCCAAGGTATTTGCAGACTCTGCAAAGGAGGCAGAAATATCATCTGATATGATGGAAGGTACGATTGTTTTTAGTATACATGATGTTGGGTTCTGAATCTGTAATTTCTTTTATATACTGTGTTTCTTAAGTTTATCTTTTGTTTGAAAACTATAGACTTGTGTCAGTTATATCGATGACCATCGCATTTTCTTGCGACTGTAGATATGATGGTCCGGGCTGAATTAGTTTGTTTAGAGGTAATAAGCTTTGATCAAATTTCAGGTGGTAACTTGTCTGGCGAGCTGCCATATTAGTGAGAATTAGACTGGTAAGGATATTATACCCTGCAGATTAGATTATGAAAATTTGAGCACGAGTCAGGATTGATCGATGAATTAGAAAATTAGTATTGCCTTACCTACAAACCGTTTGATGAGAATTTGCACCAAGAGACCACACCTGGAAACCATTTGTGGTCACTGAGAAGTTTTGATCGTTAGGATATTTGAAGAATGTGTAGGATCATGGGGATGTAGGAATTTTGTTTGAAGACGATATTATGGATTAGGAAGACTAATGGCCATATATTTAGTGGGGTATAATGTGATTCTCCTAAGAAAAAAAATCCAGGATTAGGTTTTTTTTACATCATATGTGGATAGATGCCTTTGGTTTAAGTGGGGGAGGAGGAGGTCCATGATTAGAATTGCCCTACCCGAAGTTTGGAGTTAATAATTGAGGTCTTTGTATTTAAAAAATTAAGGATATTGCTTTGGAAGATAGATAGTGTCCAATGATTCTAAGGATTTGAGCAATGGTGTCCTAGGAGGAAACGACCATGGATAAAAATCAGCTTAGGGATTGGAAGGTGAATTTTGGTGTCTAATTAGGAAGGTGAATGATGTTTCCAATAAATGGATGTTGGGAATTTTTGGATGAAGTCTTGATGCTCCACAGGAGATGTGGTAGGATGAATTTTGAGTAGCTCCTAATGTCTGAGCTAATATGATGCTTGGCTTTGGTTTGGAAGGAAGGGTTATATCCATAATTTTGAGATTATCTAGTTGCAGTCTGAGCAACCGTCATAGATTTTATTTTGGGGTGGTTAGGACGACCCATTTATTGTGAAATTGAATGATACACTCGGGTTGAATAATTTGACTAGTTGGTATGCCAACGAGATGATAAGTCACCAAAGATTCGAGTTTTGAGGTTTTGGTAGTAATTTAAGACTAAACCAAAATGATTGGGTGATTGCTTTAAGTGTAATTCCTAAGTTAATTGTAATCTGAGAATTTCGGACCTTGTCTTAACCGGTATAGGTACTTTTGGGATTTCCTTATGTTTATGGCCGTTGTCCGGCTTAGGAGTCTGATATAAATCATTGGGCAAGTGCTGCAAGATGATTTTGGTACAGAAGTAAATGGTTAATTAAAGTAACGTAACGGTAACATGTGGCCCTTAGCCTAGAAAATTCAAAGTGAAATTGAGGATCTAGATAGATGACCATTCTCAAGGCTCATGATGAACTAAAGTAGATGTTCATCAGTTTGTTCAAGGTTTTGAGATAAGTCCATGATTGAGGAAACACATGTGTAATCAGTTAAGCCTCGTGGAGATCAGATATTTATCTTGCGATAAGGTTGTGACACTGGAACGTATGTAGAAACCTGAAAGGATGTTTTTCCTATTAATTAAAAATTTCAGGTTCGTTAAATTTTGATGATGAAATTTCTATAAGAGGTGGAGCATTGTAATGTTTCGATTTTCAAATATAGTAATTAAGGTTATATAATTAAGATTTGGTTTAATAAATTTATAGGAGAAATATTAAGAAGATATCATGGCCAAGAAATTATCTGCTAAGGATAAGAATAGTAGACCGCCAGGATTAATAGTGGACCGACAGAATTATTTGTTAACCGAAATTAGCAAAGTTGACCAGCCAAAATCGTTGACCGGCTGAATGAAAATGTTAACCATTCAGGAATTGTTGACTAGTTGAATGTGAAAGTGACCGGTCAACACGTTGACCAACTAATTAAGATTTTTTTTCGGTTTGCACCATTTGCCCGGTATGGTGCAAAAATGCCAGAATGGAGCATTTGGGCGGAATGGTACATTTTGGGCGCTTTGGTTTATTTTGCCGAAATAAAGCAAATTAATGAAATGAAGTAAAATGACCAGTGTGCCTTGCAACAAAAATGACCGGTATGCACTTTGAGGCAATGACCGGTATGCGTTTTAAGAAAAAATGCGGTTGCTAATGCCGGTAGGAATTTTGAAAAAAATGTCCGGTCAACACCCTCTTGACCGGCAGACTGTAATTAAGAATCTGGTCAGTGCCATATTCATCGGCTAGGAAGGGTATGGGGAAATGATCCAGTCAATAGAAGGTTGACCGGCTAAGAGAGGCTAAGGCATATTGAAGAGAAAATCCGACCAACTGAGAAAATTCGGAGACGATTTTCGAAGATAGTTATCCGAAGATGATTTTTCGGACAGGAATTTCAGAAAAGGTTTTCGGATAGGAGTTTTGGAGAGAAATTCAGAGAGGAGTTTTGAAGAGGAATTTAGAGATTATTTTCGGAAATGAATTCAAAGGGGATTCCCAAAGAGAAAGCTGGAATAAGCGTTCTCCAAAATAAAAGAATTGACCAGACCAAAATAGTTGACCGGAACTCAAGTAATCTTGGAGAAGTTGACCGGTCACAAGTTGATCAGATTAAAATAGAAGAATAGTTAAGGTAATGACTGGATTAGAAAAGTTGACCGGATTTGGCATATAGTTGATCAACTTTAATGACAAAACAACTGAAGAAGTAGATGGACAGCCGGATTTGAGAAGCTGTTCGGAAATTGTGGAGCTATCCGAAATTTGGAGAATTTAACCGGACTGATTTGTTGAGCTGCCCGGAATTTCTAGAGCTGTTCGGAATAAAGGAGATGACCAGATTTATAGTCGTTGACCGGAATTTGGAGAAATAATTGAAATGCCCAAGAAACCGCGGACTATAAATAAATAGTAACAACCGAGGATTTATGATAGAGACCGAGGACTTAGAAAGATAGTAACCGGATTGGTTTGTCTGCCGGTTTGATTAAAGTACGATCGGCCAAATCAGAGTAGGTTATCTGCTCCCATCTATTCCATTGACCTTCTAGAAGGAGAAACGGGAAAAGAAAAGAAGTATAAAGTAGGTGACTTACCCCTACCTACTCCTACTAACCCTCTAGCCTATAAATGCTGAACTTTGGGAGTTACAAAATGAGGGGTTGGGCAAGCTGTGAAAGAAGTACGAAGGAGAAGAAAGGAATGAAGAAAATCTAATGTCAGAATTAAGTATAGAAATATGTAGAAAAGACTAAGGCAAGTGTACCTTATGTTTTTTATAAATTCATGTTTAAAGCCTGTTAAGTAATATTGTTTTCATACTCTCTCTATTATATATCTACGTGAAGTATGATAGGTGATTACTTTCTGCATGTTGTTATTGTTTATAAATATATTATTGAGGAACTTTGATTATTTGCATTATGGAAGAACTTCAGCTATTTGCATATAAAAGAAGTCCAGTTAGTTACATGTTTTAAGAAATCTGATTACTATATATTTAAAATAAGTCCGGTTATTGCATGTTTGAAGAACTTTGATTATTTGCCCTTTTTGAAGAATTCTAATCATGTTTAAATTTTCTCCTTATATTTGAATTTGGTATTTCAGTAAATGGTAAAGTTTAAGCTAAAGTATATGAGTAAAGTTAACCTATATGTTTATTTGAAATGTTTGAAAAGTATCAACCCGTTTATTTGGAGAACTTCATCTGTTTGAAGTTTAGATGAAAACTATTTGACCATGGAAAATACGCATAATTTGGACAGCAAGTAGAACTCTCTATTATTCAACTTTTGACATTTGGTAGATGACCATCGTATGACTCTCCATTAGACTTGCTATTGAAACTAGACGAAAGATATTGGAGTGACACTCGAAAACTGCCCCTGGTCCACGGGGAGGACTTTTGGTGACATTTTTGGACTATGGCCCCATACGTAGGGTTAAATGTATTATCGCCCCCCTCCGAGAGTATGATAAGAGGGCACAACCTTATATTGTGGGGTGATATACAATCCTTCCTTGATATTGTCCGCTCCCATCCGGTTCCTAAAGATGAATGAGTTTTTTCCATGATTTTGAAGGGAAGATACTAAGAATAAAGAAAAGAAAAATGACTTCTGAACTTAAAGTAAATCGGTTTCAATGAAAATGTATTGAATTCAAGTTTTATACTCTTGCATGCTGGTGCTCTCGTTCTAATTCTTTAGATTATGATTTTAAAGTTATATACACATATTTTCTGCATTGGTACCTTACTGAGCTGTCGCTCACTCATTGTTGTTTTCTTACTCTCAGATGACTAAGAGTGTATGCCAGACGAGAAAAATTAGAGTCGAGCGGTCTAACTAGGCAGGAGGATGGAGTTGGATCATGTCACAGTCTTGATCAATTTTATGTATTTTTGGTCTTTTTGGAGATTTTGTATTATAACTTCTGCCCTATAAATAAAAAGAAAAAAAATTGTATACTTCCACTGAAATTATATGACTTGAATACTTTTAGTTCCCAATAGCATCTCATATATATCTGGCCGACCGACTTAGATCCATGGCTGATCAATAGGTGATCGACCTAGTTAAGGCCGATCGAAAACCTCGGCCATCCGAGTTGAGGCCGACTTAAGTAGTCTGGCCGTTTGCGATCTTGTGTGCATGTATGATTAAATTTAAATCCACCCTTCGTTATTGTCACTGATGCAGAGTATATTATCCAATTATATGTTGGTCTTTGTTTGTGTTTAGTGACAAAGGTCGTATGGTGGACTGTGACCCGTTCCGTCACATATTATATTTATAGTGAGGAGTGTCATTTGGATAGTAGACCCGTATTTTAATGTATGGGTATTTCGCCTCTGCAGTTATAAGGGTTGTTCTTTGTAAAAGTAATTGCCGCCTTCAATTGATGGTAGGACCGTATGGTTTTTGACCATTAGATTGGTGCAGTAACTGTCTAAAATTGTCCATTAATTATTGATTTTCGACCGTATTGTTTTTTATTGTTGGATTAGTGTAGTAACTATCTGAAATTGTTCATTGATTATTCATTATTGCTCATTCAATGGTTAGCGGACCTGTGATTTAATGTATGGGTATTGCGCCTCTGCAATTATATAGAACGTTATTTATATAAGTAACTGACGCCTTCAATTGATGGTAGGATCGTACGGTTTTTGACCATTGAATTGGTGTAGTAATTGTCTGAAACTCTTCATTAATTATTCATTATTACTCATTTAATATTTTGCAGTTCGAGTCATATCTCTTGGACCATCCATTGTGTCGTTTTGTCATATGGGCTCAAAGGACTCTTTGTTGAGCCATCGTTAGTTAGACTTTTCTCCCTTATGTGCACTAGATTCTCGGTCGGCTTGTATACTTCTGTACCTATCAATTTTAAATGTTGACAATTGGATTTTAATTTAATAGTCTCCTTAAGAAAAGTAGAGTTATACTTCTCCTAAGGAGATGTAAATTCCCATTTCGAACTAAACACAGCATTTCAATTATACTATACCAATTATATCCTGAATTTGGGGATCTTACTTCTCTTAAGGAGAAATATTATCCTACTTCTTTTATTTGGATTGTTGGATTAAAAAACATTAACAG
>JAODPA010068748.1:0-32579 GCA_025585075.1 Nepenthes mirabilis | reverse complement strand
CACAAAATCTAAAACTAAAGACTTCAACTTTTTCTATTACCTACCCTCCCTCCCTCACAAGAACTCTCAAGAAAGTCCTTCAATCCCCCCAAACTTCTTTATTTGAATTTTGTACACTTTATATGACTCAGTCTCATTTAAAAGCTTTTGAATCATTTGATCAACTATCACTCTCTTTTACCCTACAAAACAAAATAATAAAGTTAAACACAGATTAAATTAAAATACTGTGGAACAACAGTGAACGGGCATGAAGATTTTAGTGAATGTGCAAATTTTAGTGTTTGTCAGTTTCATTTTTAACTAATGTGGGATTTGTCCTTGCAAATGGTTCAAGAAATCTTTCATTGTGCTCCTATCTATGGACTGTATTTGCTTTATCATCAATATGTTTCATTGTGCTCTTATCTATGGACTGCTTGTGCCTTGAGGAGAAAATTTCCATGGTTGAGGAGAAAAACTTATGCAACATCATTCATTTGAATTCCATGATAAGAATTTAAAACTTCATCTATGACTCTCACAACACCTATTTGCCACACCGGAATAAGACAAGAAAGCGAAACAGAAGCTTTATTTGCCACTGAATTCGCCATTCAGACAAATACACCAATACCCAGAATCAATCAACCTATGAACTAGGACCTCTGTTGAATGCATATTCTAGCTCCCAGCAATGTATCAAAGGATCCCATCATTTCTATTCTCACAAGCAGAAGCATACTGACCTGAAGAAAAAATCGGTACACTATTTTTCCCATGTCCAAGAACGAAGAAGGCAACAGTGTTTCCCACCTCAAAATATAATTCACAAAGCAATGCACCTGTAATAGCTTCTAAAGTTAAAGCATTCTACCACATTTCTATCGTCACTTTATCCAATAATATAAGAGCAAATAATCCAGGGTACCGAAGGAAACAAGCGACCATCTAATAATGATGCTTAAGTAAGTACCAAAAAGCACATATTCCAACACAAATCTACATGGAAACCGAGAACACGGAACAGGGAAGAGCAGCCCATCAGCATCACCATCTAGAAAATGCCCAGAGAACTAACTTCTAGGTCTTAGAATAGCCATGGCTTTGCTTTTAATCCTTAAAAACAGAATAGAATTTGGAACTATCAGCTTGACATGTATACATCAAAAGAGCATTTAACCTATTTTCACCCTTTTCCCTGAAAAGAAAAACCAAAGTCCTATTGTTATCTTCAAAAAAATGCCCAGCATCAAAGCCCATTTTTATGTCTGTTGTCTAAACACTGCAGCGAATCAAAGATCAGCAATGCACACTTGCAAAAGCAGCAGCATCATCAATAGCAAGTTCAGAAATGAATCGAGTAACTTGTATAGGACTAGAGAGGAAAACGGAACAAAAGGTAGGCTCTGTGTACTATAACGATTAGTTGTCACCAATGCTTTAACGCTGAAATCTGAATATACAGCTGTGGTCAAAAAGAGATTCCATGGACACAATGTGCATCCGATTTTAGCTGAAATGCAACTATCTGCTGTGTGAGTAAAAACACTGTAATTTTGAACCTAGAAGCTGCTGAACAGGTATCTTAAGTCGTCTGCTGTAAGGCGAGTTTCACGACTGCCACTTCCATCTTCTCCAAATGCAGATGCAACCATCACTCTCTTCCTTTGCTGCAAAATCGAAGACTATTGAATAAGCAAGCAAACATCAAATTCAAGCCTGAGGATACCAAAATAGGAAGTATGCTCCAAAAAGAGATCAAGCTAAATTTAAATATTCCATAAAATTACAAACATATTCATTTCTACCTGTGCAGGAGGCAAAAAAGTTTTTTTCCCATCAAAGGGGGTAAAATGAAAATCCCATATGCTCATCCTAGTTTACTTCTGGGGTGTGGAATTGAGGAGATGGGATCACATGAATTGGCTTGGATTTGATGAATTTTTAGTAAGAGATTCATTAAAATGGTGCAAGGGCACACCATCAATATTTGCAGAAATCGAGATGCTAATGCAAATCCTAAATCCATCAACAATGAACAAATACAGATGAAAACTTCATCAAATGGACGTTTAGAGCACATTGAATCACTCGTTATGACAGAACTTGATCACCATTCATATTTCACAAATTGATGGGAATTGATGGGCCATTGATGGGAACTTGATCACCATATCTATATAAGTTGTTTGAAACCATCTTAAGTACAAGGGAAACCCTTCAGTTTGTCTCTGCAGTCTGTTACATTTTCCTGCTTTGATTGCTGTCTCTAATTCAACACTGGTTCCCAAGACCAATTTAACCAAGACCACAGAGGGCAGCATGACTCCTATTAACCAATTTGACAGTGTCTTTCAGACAAGTTGATTCTTATACCATCTTGATCAATATAAAAATAATGAAGCCAAAAATGCTAAAAATGTAGAAAAGAATTAGANACACATTAGGAACATATGAATTAAAATATAAACTATTATTTTAATTCATATGTTCCTAATGTGTCATATCCTTAATTTTTAAAAAATAGCACGTTGGCGTGTCAATATCGTGTCTGTATCCCGTGTCAATATCTATAATTCATTAAGTAACAGCCCAAACATTCAAATATACCAATTGTCAATATATAGATCGATCAGACAATAAGTCTCCTTCTTTCTATCGGAGATTTACATTAACCTCCATAGGTGTATAAACCGAGTTTCTAGCTCAAAGACCGGCCAAAATAGTAATCTCCTAAGTATACTTGTGTTGCTGCAAAAGAGTGTCAATATGAGTAAGTTGCACCTCAAAGTTAAGAAAATACTACGGCAAACCAGTATCTTTCACATGAGAATAAGCCCTGAGGTACTTTTGTAGTTAATCAATTGAGAATCAAATCTTATTATAACAATATCATTCACGTATCTAAGAAGTATAACGATTCCAAAAGCAGTTTTTAGAAGAAAAAGTGAGGAATCAAACTAATTTTTGACAAAAATTGAAATCAAGACGAATGGTATGAAAATTTTCAAACCAACCTTGCAAGGCTTCCTTTAAACCATACAAGATATACTTCGGCCTACAAACCACAGAGGAGTAATGAATGAATATGCCGAGGCAAGGAGTTATGTAGATTTCTTCCTCTAGTTTCTCATATATGAATGCATTCTTAGCATCTATCTGTTGAATGAATCATCCTTTCAAAGTAGCAATAACCATAATAGTGCTCTAAGGAATCAATTTAGCCACCAATCATGGATTTCCAATTGCCACCAATCATACTTTATATCTTTTGACAGAACTATCAAACCATAGCTTAATGTTATATATGCATTAGCATTCAATAGACTTGACTCCAGAAGGACAAGGTACAATATCAAAAATGTGGTTGTCCTAAAGGGCCTAAAAGTTGTCTTGCATGGCATGTTGCCAACACTTTTAAGTAGAAGCCCAAAGACAAATTGAAAGTACAAGAGTAGCATTTAGAGTTGCCAAATAAATGATTTAAGAAAGGCCATACCTATTGGGAAGACGAATAATAAAGGCTGACCATCGAGGTACATGTGCGATGGAATCAGGCAACGTTTAGGGTTAAAAAGGATTGTGGATGGCTACTCTGAAACACAATTCCTGACTTGAATCGATCAATAGAAGAGCACATGCCATCAAAAGTCGAAAAGACGACTATTGGTTTTCAAAGTAGACCACATAATAAAAAATACAAAGCTTGTTGGTATCAGCATTAAAATAGAAACCCCTTGTATGTATTATTACATCAATAACACACACTTGGCAGCTCGAGCTACAAGCCAATGATGTTCAATTGGTGGTCAGTAAACAAAACAGGCACAACCACATGTATGAAAAGAATAATATTAAGGAGCAGCTCTGAACAAACAATAATACGAGAAATCATAATGTAAAATTTGTGATAGAAAACGACTAATCAAATAGTCATAGATAAGGCATCTATCCAAAATTTTGTACATACAGAAAATTCAATTAACAAGATACGAATAACATTCAAAAGATGATTCTTATACTTGGCAACCTGTTTTGTTGTAGAGTGTAAGGACAAGAATGTTGGAAAAAATGCTCTCTTTGTTTAGATAAGCCCAAAACTTAGAGGACATATATTCCCTCTCCCCCAAGAATCAAAGCGTAAGATTTTAATGTGTTGAAGATTGTGTTCCAAACATAAGGAATAAAATTTTGAAAGACAAAAAGTACATCATCTTCATAGATAAGAAAACATACCCAAGTGAAATGGCTATAATTATTAATAAACCTCACAAAGTACTTGTTGCGAGCATGAAAAATGGTTATACTCATACCCCATACATCAATATGAATAATCTCAAAACTTTCAGAAGTGTGACAACAATGCAAAAAAAAAAGGTAAAGCTTTACTTTTACCAAATTAACAAGAAACAGAATCAGACAGTACAGAAAATGAGGAAAATAAATATTTATTGCCCAAATGACCATGTTTCATAAGATATGTCAAGATGTACTTAGATTTGATGCGTCCTCAGATCAAGATTACTGTACGGAATAAGGATCCACCTGGGTCTGCCATGGAGGGTCGAACAAAGCGGGTCCAGCAACCATTCCTTATAACCCGAATCCTACATACCACAACTAAAAAACGAGAGATCAGATGATTGGTGGGACTCGTTCACCGGAATATCCTCCGACACTCAAATTTGTTATCTTCCTCAATTAATAGGAACATACAATGGCGAGAGATATATGTGTTGATACACAAAAGTTTGGATATTATCTAACTCGGAGGTTGCGCTTGGTATAGAGTGACTTTTATGTTATAATGTGCTCAACGGGGAGTGGCATTAGAGTAAGAATTATGAGAGGTTCCTTTTTGGGCAGAGATTTCCTCTTCTGTATGCTTGTTCATCAGTCCCCCCTGCTCGTTGGAGTGAAGGGGTATTTATAGTGTTGACTGGCAGTATGACCTTCATGACAACTACCAGCTGAACCGCCTAGATGGATAAGGACATTCCGGTTGCCTGTTGTGACCGGTTATGATAAGTTTTTTCAACCACGCGGGAGTGGGCCGCCTTGGAACTGATTAGACGACTAGGACACTATTTAAACCTTGGGGCCAATGGTGACATGTTGCAGGCTGACCACTTTTTGAATCTGTCCGAGGGCATTTGCGCTAGGCTAGCCCACTTTTGGCCATCTCTATCATTAGCCCCCCATGTTAGAAGGTTTGAATTTTCAACCCCCGACATGTTCATTGATGAAATGCCATTTTTCATTTCCCCCGTTTGTCCTTTCCCTAGGCTGCATTCTAATCGGCTATCTTGCCCATTTTGGCATGATTCCCTGCACCAAGTGACTCTCTGTGGATTTTGTTGGCGTAGGAAATCTTCAACATTTAATGGCCTATTGATCCAACCGCACACTATAAATGAAGGGGCTTGCTATGCCTTGGATTACACCACGCTTTCACCACTCAAGTGGCATGAGGGTTGGAGGTCGTCATGGAGCCCATGTCACCTGCTGTTAGGATCGGAGGAAGTTCATCTCTGACATTCAAAGGCGTCTCCCTGGGATGCACAAGAAGTCTACTTTGGTTATTTCTTTTCATATGGGGAACCGCTTTGGTTACCCATTTTCGCGTCCGTCCTAAAGCTGAGCCCATCTCTTGATTATTGCGGGGCGAGGGATTCCTTTCGCTCTGCCTCCCTCCTAGATGATGGCATGTCTCCTGGATGGGCTACTGGTTTGACTCCTTAGGAACTGCTGTTCTTAGGAGTCACGTTTTGCTGCCCGAAGGGTGCACGCCGATATCTCGCTCGGGCTCCTCTTGTTGCTCACTTATCTAGGAATTTGTTGCAATCAAATAGGGTTTTTCCAGTCGGATAGTCAATCCATATACATTGACTATTTTTTCTCTTTTTATTGTATGTTTGCCGTTGCGGGCTTTGTACTCAACAAAAAGAATCGATGAATGGAACTAGCAAGCATTCTTTTACCCTCATTGTTTGCCTCTTTGAATCCTTAAATGTCACTGTTGGCTGATGTCGATAGACCAGGTCGCTCGGGCAGCCGGTAGTCTGGCTTGGTGGCGGTTTCTAACTCACGGCGGTCCATCCTAAGCGCCGGGTTGCATCGTGAGCCAGTCAAACCGACTTGACGCCGGACTGGATTGTTAGCCTAACAGTCCGGCTAGACACCAAACTGGATCATGGATCAATCAAATTGGCTGATGTCGGGCTGGATCATTTGTCAGTTAAATCGTCCTGATGCCAGACTGAATCATGGGCCAGGCAGACCGGCTAGAGGCCGGATTGGGTCATAGGCCTGGCAGTCTGACTAGATGTCGAACTAGGTCATGGGTCAGTTAAACTGATTTGATGTCGTACTGGATCATCTCCCTAGCAGTCCGGCTTGATGCCGGACTAGATCGTGCCAGCCAAACCGATTAGATGGCGGATTGGATCAAGGGCCTATCAGTCCAGCTTTGAGTCCATCACAGCTGTGCGCTGTCAATTTGTCATTTCGGGAAGTGAGGTGTAGTGGCCTTGGAGCCCGTGTTGTCCTTCCATTCGGCCCATCAAATCTACCAAGTGTCAATCACCTACACAGGCCATCATTAACGACGCCAGCATTTGAGATCTTGCAGGATTCCATTAATGACACTGGCAGCTGATGTGGCGTGGACCATCATTAAGGGCACTAGTTGCCAGATCGTCGCAATGCTACGTAGTGCATGTGTGTCACCTGCGCATCTCCTCTGGACTTCGATGGCGCCATCTTGGGATTTCGAATGGGAGTCTATATAAGCAATGACTCTTCGTCATTCTCTCGTTCTTCTTTCACGATTCAAATCCCTCTTCACCCTCCTTTTTCTTTCATGGCTCCGGGTGTTGGCGCAATTCGTTCGGTTCTCACCATCACTGATATCACGGATTTGTATACACATTATAACATTCCAAGCGTGATTCCATTTGGCGTGCCGATGGAGTACGATAGAGCCTACTCCCCTCCGAGTGGGTTCATCACCATTTACAATGCCCACCTGAGGAGTGGCCTTCGCTTTCCCCTTACACTAGAGTTGCAAGAAATTTTAGTGAACCTTGGCGTTCCGATCATGAGGTTTTACGTCAACATTGTCCGATATTTGTGCTATTTTTGCATCTTTCTCCGACAAACGGGCAGACATTGAACGTGGTGACTGTGAAGGTGATCTTTTGGATCTGCCAGAATGTAGATTAGATTTCACTATCATCCCGAAACTTACAAGTAAGGGGATATCCGACTCCGTGAAGAATTGGAAAGACCGATTTTTCTACATGAAGGTCTGTTCCAACTGGGTCATACGCAATGAGTGGGGCAAAGTGTCGACATCCTTCACAGGCAAGGTTTCGCGTTAGGAGGAGGACTAGGCAAGGCTGCTGATAGAGCTGGTCCGAGTAAATACTAGCTTATTTAATAATAAGGACCACCTACTGTTTGCTGAGGCCCTCACACTGGCCAAATGGGAGTCTCCCTTTGAGGGAGTGAGAGCGACCGCCCACTGCCCGCTCAGCCCAAAAGGAAAGCTAGATTGCTGCAGATTAGGGGCTCCCCTAAAAGCAACTCTCAGCGGTGGACTGCTTCGTTGAGCTTTGCTTCTTCCACTGAGCCAAGTCTTCTTATGGCAAAGAGGATGCAAGGAGTCGATGAGCTCTCTAGGGGTCTGCCTGTTGCCCTGTCGTCTTCAGCAGGCCATGTATCGGAGGAGGGTATCCATACGGGTGGTGAGCCCCCTGCCCTTCCTGTTGGAGCCCCCAACATTCCAACGGTTGAGAAGTCGTCCAAGCCAGTTTGCTTATCTACTCCAATCGAGCATGGGGTCCCCGTCCCCACCACCGTATTGGCTGAGGAGTCCCTATAGGGACCCTCTGCAGCTTTGGTTGAGGAAAGTCTCAGTGTTGAGCAACCGAGAAGGGCTAAGGTGGTGACGACACAGAGGTGGTGGCACCCATGGAGGCTTCTCATGTGGAGGTTCCAGCAGCCGAGGCCCCTGAGGGCCCGGCAGCTCCTCTGTCACACCCAACCTTTGAGGCACCTGCTGTTTGCTTTGGGATGCCTACACTGGAGCAGTGGCCCCGATCTTCTTCTTTGTCCAGGGTTCCTCTAAGTATTGCTGCTGAGGAAATACATTACATTGATAAATTTTGACTTTTGTTCGGAACGGCCTAGCTTAATTTCGTTCTTCTTTTCTATTTGCAGGATGACAAGATGGTGCAGATTTTGTTGACTTGCTTGCGCCAGTGATCATCCAGGATTCGCATGCTGGATGGGGAACTACGTGTGAACCAAATGCGCATCAACCCGGTCGTGCTCGAGGAGATGCAGGGTCGACTAAATGCCATCACCGTCAAGGCCCAGCAGCACCGAGAACAGTCTGCCAGTCTCGCCCTCAAACTGTATGAGCTCCGAGAGAGTTCCAAGGAGCTCGAGGGTGATCTGCAAAGGCATAGGGATGCTCTGTAGGCTGTCAAGCAGCATCTCGCGGATCTCCGAATGAAAAACTTCTGGCTAGGCCAAGCTGAAGAGTTGATTTGGTTCGGAAGAGGCGGGCAAGGCCCTAAATGCTAGATATTTAGAAGGCATCCGCCTATGCCAACATATTGCATCCTTGGTTGACTCGAATTTTCCTACTAGCTATTTTGATCCAAGGAATGATGGTACCCACCGCCGGTATGATTTGACGGATTACTCAGAGAGTCGCAAACCTTCATCGCATCGGTTGGAGTCCCCGGCCATAGAGTAGCCATCACTTAGGATTGTTCGCCAGATGGTTCTTCACTTATTTTTGTTGTGCTGGTACACTTGTATATTCTAGTTTTCAATGAATCAATAAAACTTTTCTCATTGTTACTAGAGTTTTTGTAATTATATGGAGTTTATGTTTAATACATATTTGCTTGCCGACTAAGCGTTATTGCTGTCATCGGGTTTTGGCAATATCAAGGTCATCGTTCACGTGTTACATGGGGGCTGGTCCCTTCGGGGGACATCGCCGTCCCCATGCGTCTGATCCCAATTTATAGGCCATGGTTGACTGGTAGTACTCGTCCTTGTGTATGAGAGTTACCGCACGCATATTGAATTGCCCCCTAAGGTTTAAGTATTCCACCACGCATGGACTGCTCGGAGCAGATCTGAGAGTCATATCTGATTGTGTATGGGCCGCTCAGTGGCTAGACCGAGGTTCTTTGGTCGAGAGGCAGGGGAGGAGAAACCCACCTTACTTAGGGGAAATCTAGACCATTCGATTTTATACAATATCATGCAAACATTCATATGAACAAGCAAATAATAATAAAACAGGCAATAAACGAGCAATTTATCTTATTAATTTAAACGTATTACATCTTATAAGCACGCTCTGAATGTATTGGCATGAGGTTACTGGTTATACTTCTTGAAGTGGACAGCTTTCCACGTCTTCGAGACCAATTCGCTGTTTTGGGTGCGCAGCTTGTACACACCTTTTCGGAGAATCGTTAAGACGAGAAATGGGCTTCCTAGTTCGGGGAAAGCTTGTTTCTGTTGGGGTTCTTACCGGCAGCCTCTATGCTCCACAAAACTAGGTCTCCAACCTCGAATTGGTGCGCTTTTACCCTTTTACAGTAGTACTAGGCAATCCGTTGTTGATTTGCCATCGTGCGTATCCTAGCTGTCTCTCGGGCTTCTTCGAGCAAATCGAGGTGCTCTCTAAACCACTGGGAATTGCTGAGTAAATTGAAACTCTCAACCCGGAGGCTAGGCAACCCGATTTCCAACGAGATGACTGCTTCAATCCCATAACATAGACTGAAGGGCATCTCGTAGGTTGGTTCCTTCGTCGTTATCTGGCACGACCATAACACGGATGGTACCTCATCCACCCAAGAGACCTAACGTCTCCTAGCTTGGTAATCAGTCTATTCAATAGGGTTCGGCTAGTGACCTCCACTTATCCATTTGCTTGCAGATAGGCAACGGATATATGAACCAATTGGATTCCTAAACTATAATTGGTGAAGCACTTGTCGATGAATTAGGTTCCATTGTTGGTCACAATGACCTTAAGAATTCCAAATCTACAAACGATGCTCTACCTAACGAACTCCGTCACATTTTGTTTAGTGATCCGAGCCAGCTAAGAAATTTCAAGCCACTTTGTGAAATAGCCAATGCAGATAATAATGAACTTCCTCTACCCGGATGCGATGGGAAAAGGGCCGAGAATGTCGAGTCCACATTGCGCGAACGGCTATTAGGCCTGAAGGGTCCTCAATTCCATGGGCGGTTGGTGGGATATGTTGACGTGGACTTGACAGTTCTCACACTTTTTCACAAAGTCCATGGCGTCTTTCTTCATCATTAGCCAATAGTAACCTTGGCACATTATTTCGAAGGTAAGATTCTTACCTTCGATGTATGACCTACATATTCCAAGATGGACCTTGCTTAGTGCATAGTCGGCTTCCTCCGGTGAGAGACACTGCAAGTACGGGGTGGAGTACCCTCGCCAGTACAATCTCCCGTCCATGATGGTATACCATCCTACCGTCTTTTTCATGCGCTTAGTGTCCTCTGGGTTCTCTGACAGGATTTCGTCGATGATATATCTCCAATAGGGAGGCATCCAACTTTCGTCGCCGGAGACTTGCAGTGCTCATTGCTCGAATTCTTCTATACTCGGACATGTCAAAACTTCACGTCAGTCTCTCAAAAACTGTCCTAGGTTTTCAATTGCCACGACCATCGCCAACCGGTTGGCCTTCTAGTTGTCTACTCTCAGGATGTGCACTATCTCAATCTAATCACACTTCTGGATCATGCTCATTGCTCTAGCAAAGTACTTTGCAAGCAGTGAGCTTGACACCTCAAAGTTCCCGCAGACTTGATTGACAATCAGTTCCAAGTTGCTATAGACGGTCAAGTGCCTTACTGTGCACTCTTTTGCCAATCAGAGTCCGATAAAAAGGGCCTCGTATTCGGTGACATTGTTGATGGCTGGAAATCCGAATTTCAACAAGTAGCTTATTTCCTACCCATCTAGAGTCCTTAGGACTATTCCGGCACCACTGCAAGATTGCGTTGATGATCCGTCGACATGCAATGTCCAAACCGGGGTCAACTCTAACTGAAGAGTGTCTTTACTGACAACCTAGGCGGCTAAAACAGGGTGGCATTAACTATGAAATCCGCCAAGGCTGGGATTTTTATAGTTGGCCATGGCTTGAATTTTATATCGAACTCGCCCAATTCGATGGCCGATGTGATTAACTGTCCGGACATATCAGGCCTCTGCAGGATTCCCTTTAAGGGTTGACAATAAGGACAACGATTTTGTGAGCTTGGAAGTAAGGCCTCAATTTCCTAACTAAATAGACGAATGCCAGTACAATCTTTTCGGCATGCGTGCAACGAGTCCCAACGTTTGCCAAAATCTTACCAATGTAATAGATCGGTCGTTGCACATCAGATTGTTGTTGGATAAAGATCGAGCTCAACACCACCTCCGAAACTGTCAGGAACAGATATAGCTCCTCGCTTTCTTTCGGCAATGTTAAGAGAGGAGGACTTGCTAAGTGCTCCTTCAACTCTTAGAAGGCCGGCAGTTGACCGTCCATCAGAAGTCGTTCGTCATTGTCCCTCTCAAAGCCTTGAAGAAAGGGAGGTATTTTTCCATGGATTTTGCTAGGAAATAAGAGAGTGCCACAAGTCATCAGGTAAACCTCTGGACGTCCTTCACAGTCCATGGTGGGCTCATGTCCATAATTGCCTTTATCTTCTCAGGGTTGGCCTCAATCCCCCGCCGAGAGACGATAAAACCCAAGAAATTCCCGAAGATATTCCAAAAACGTACTTGCCTAAATTTAATTTCATCTGGTACAATCAAAGTACTTTGAAGGCCTTGCTAAGGTCACGGATAAGGTCGTCAGTGGTTTTGCTTTTGATGAGCATATTATCTACGCACACCTTCATATTTCGGCCAGTCTAAGCTTTGAATATTTTATTCACAAGTCGTTGGTACGTAGCGCCCGCATTCTTCAGACCGAAGGACATAACCTTATAACAGTACATTTCTTAATCGGCCATGAAGTGTGCTCCTCATCCTCGAGACTTATCTGAATTTGATTATAACTTGAGTAGGTGTCCATGAAACTCAGCAATTCGTGCCTGGACGTGAAGTCCACCAGTAGGTTGATCCTAGGAAGTGGGAAGCTATCCTTCGGGCACACCTTGTTCACATTAGTGAAGTCAACCCACATCTGCCACTTCCCATTACTCTTCTTGACAAGTACCACGTTAGGGAGCCAATCCGGATACGAGACTTCTTTGATGAAGTCGACATTGAGCAACTTCTTCACTTCCTCCTGGATGGCAATTAGCTTTTCGATGAAATAGTTCCTCCACTTTTACCTAACGGGCATGTGACTGAGATTGAAGCCCAATTTATGGATCATTACTCCGGTTGGGATCCTTGGCATATCAGCGGAGACCCCCACAAAGACATCTGAGTTCTACCGGAGGAAGGTAATCAATTAACCATGTAGGGGTATATACATCTCTTCGGATCAATAAGGTCTAGAGGAATACGGTCAGTTGTCTCATTGAACTGAGCTTGCTGCAGGGTTACCTCGTCTCGATGATTGAAGTTCTCAGTCGGTAAGTTCAGAGCGACTTGAGTAACTTGGAACAAGTAAGATGTCCGGCCGATCACTTGGTCGCAGAGGACTTTTCCAATGCCGCATGCTGTTAGGAATTTTATCTTTAAGTGTGGGATCAACGTCACTGCCTCAAATGCCGATAGGCAGGGTCGACCTAGAATAACGTTGTAAACTGAAAGCAAGTCGACTACCAAGAACATGAGCATACAGGATGCCATCATGAGGTATGTTCCCAACGTGACCTCTAGTTGGATGATTCCTTGGACCATCCAAGGTGACCTTCAGTTATTTTCGATTGACTCTTTTTTATTTCCAATTTAAAGTTAGTATTAAGGTAAATCAAATCGCGTAAACTTTCATTATCAATAAAGACTCGTTTCAACTAGTAATCGACCCTACCATTTTATACGAATGTGGATACCACCAGAGGGTCAGAATGGAGAGCCATTACATGCGCCATATCTTTTTTTATTGAAACTAATGACATCATCCCTAATTTTTACCTTCGACTTCTTGCTGCCGACAGCTATCTCCTAACGGTCCGAGTGGTGGCTATTGGATGGTCTAATCATTACCATGTTGACTACTCCAACAGCAACTCAGTTCTTTGGTTGATGCTGCTACTCCTCGGGGGTGGATGTTCACCACCCCACTGGTGGCCCACCTCAGGCTTCGTCAGTACTTGGTCAAATGCTCCCTCCTAATGAGGTCCTCAATCTCTCTCTACAGTGTCTGGCAGTCTTCAGTGCTGTGACCCGGAGATTAATGATATTGGCAGAATTTCGTCTGATCTCCTCCCTCCGAATTCTTAGTCTGTTTTGGCCATTTTTGAAATTTTTCATCCCGGATCTACATGAAGTGGTCCAGGAGTCGTTCAGAGAGGTCAAGTTTAAGGGCCTGTACTCCCTTCGAGCTCCTAATTCCAGCTAAGGCTGCTTCCTCAGGTCCCAAGGGCCGACATGGTTTCCATTTCTCTTCCTTCTGTTCATCGACACCTAGCAGAAGTGGTCCCCATTCTCTGGTTTCTTTGCCTCATTAGCTTCCTTAACTACCATGTAAATATGGACGATGGCTTCGGCCTCATGCAAAGTTTGGGGGTCCTTATAGGCCAGATGCTTGAAGAACTCACCCGGCTCCAGGGTTGATATGAAGGTACTCAATTTCACTTCGTCGATGAGCCAGGGCATTCATCGGGCCTCGGCAGTGAACCGAGCTAGAAAATTCCTCAAACTTTCGCTTGGCCCTTGCTTGATATAGGTAAGGTGCCAAGACTACTTTTCTTCCCTCTAGCTGGAGGTAGACTACGACAAGAAGCCATCAACGAGTTGCTGGAACGTCCGGATCAAATTTGGCTACAGACGATGGAATCAAACCCAAGTGTCCCGTTTGAGGGTCAGCGGGAAGCACAAACATATAGCAACCTCACCCAGGCTCTGGAAGCTCGGCAGAGTACAAAAATGGTCATGATGGTCCATTGGATGGACACTTCCGCCATAAGGCTCGAAGGCCGGCATTTTGAATTTGTGGGAGAGTAGCTATGTTCAAATCTCTATTGTGAACGGTGACCTCCTCAGATCTGTAGAGTGTCCGCCGGCCTCCCCGTTGAACACATGCTGCAATATTTTTTCTACTCGCTCCTCCACTCAAGGAGAAACCTCAGCCCTTTTTGCGTTGAGGTAGGTCCTCAACTCTAAGTGATGCAAGGCTGATCTGGTTCTACCCCCAGTAGGTTGAGTGTTGCATGAGGCTCCCACTTAGACTAGGAGCTTCTACTTGTCACAGGAGTAGCAGGGATTCCGCCGCTCCAAACTTTCATCAGGCAACCTGCGTCTGTGTCTACCCTCCAACCGTAATCGGATCCTGTCACTCGGAGCTGCTCGAGTCCCAAAGTCATTAGGGCATCGTGCCTTATGGGTTGGGCGCTTCCTCCTCCGACATCTTCGTTTTGGATGTGGAAGTGTGGGAGGTGGAGGAAAGAGCCCCCAACTTCTACTAGTCCTGGCACGCACAAAGGGTCTGGAGCATTTGGGAGATATTATCCACAAGATCAGCGAGCGCCTGTAAGAAGGGTGCTGGTTGCTCCTCCACACAGCTAACCATGGAGTGGTCGTCACCATGGAGGGCGACGTATTTGGCCAGGGCGCTGGCCTAGCCTAACCTGACCTCCCATATTGACCATGTTTTCTTTAGTGCAAATGCTGGTTAGGCTTTTCATTCACCTTTTCACAAACAGTGCCAATGATGCGTCCTCGAATCTAAGTTATATGGAATATGGATCCACCCAAGTCTTCCTTGGAGGGTTGAACAAAGTGGGTCCGGTTATCGTTCCTTATAGCCTAAATCCTACACACCACAACTAAAAAATGAGAGGTTAGAAGATCAGCAGTACTTGCTCCCCGATATATCTTTCAACGCTCAAATCAGTTATCTTTCTCAATTAACAGAAAGATGCAATGATGAGAGATATATGTGTTGATACACAAAAATTTAGATGCTATCTAACTCAAAGGTCGCGCTCGGCATGGAGCGGTTATTATGTTATGATACGCTCAACGGGGAGCTGCTTTAGAGTAAGAATTATGAGGAGTTCCTTTTTGGGCAGAGATTTGCTCTTTTATATACTTGTCCATCAATCCCCCCTACTCGTTGGAGTGAAGGGGTATTTATAGTGTTGGTGGACGATTTAACCTTTATGACAACTGCCCGTTGAACCGTCCGGATACATAAGGACATTCCGGTTGGCTATTGCGACTGGTTATGATAAGCTTTTTCAACCGTGCGGGAGTAGGCCACCCTGGATGGGCTAATGAGGTCAACTTAGCCTTTGGAACTAATTGGGCCGATTGGGACATTATTTGAACCTTGGGCCCAATGGTGACGTGTTGTAAGTTGACCACTCTCTAGATCCGTCCGAGGGCCTTCGCGCTAGGCTAGCCCACTTTCAGCCATCTCCATCAAGATTCATGCCAGACATTACTATCATTAGTGATAATAGTACAAAATAAAAAAGCGATAGTGGGAATAGAAAGCTGAAGAGAAAATGGACGTCCCACTTCAGGCCCCTTTGTGATCACCTTTCGATGCCTGACAATGCACAAGACGACCATTATAATCAAAGTGAATTTCAAAATTATTATCAATCAATTGTCCACCAGATATCAAAATTGAAAATAATTTTAGAGATATAAAAATATTATCAAAGAAATATCTCAGATTTCCACTAGCAGTAATGGGAAGAGAACTATCATCTACTACTTGAATATATTATTCTCCCTCATACTTATCAGTATGATATAAGGCATTTGCATTGCCCATCATAAAACTCGAGGTAGCTGAGTCAATCAACCAAGAAAAAGTGAGTGATTTTGCTTACTTTGCAGCAATAGTACAGAAAAAAAAAAAACAATCCTTTGTCGTACCATTTCAAGAGTGAGAGAAGAAGAATGAGCATTGAAGACTGATTATTGACAAAAAAAGCCTTGATACTAGTAGAAATAGATTGAATATCAGTGTGGAAAGCCTGACCTTATCTATTTTGAGACCAAAAGAAACAATCCCTAATGATGTGCCCCCACCTTTTTGCAATAATTACATAATTTTTTACTGTAATTCCATATGATATGTCCATACTCCTTAAAACTATAACACTGCATTTTTTTACTTGAACTTTCATTGTCCTGACCAGCATATGCCAAGTTCACTAGCTCTAAAAATATTGTGCTTTGTGTCATACTAATCTGTGTATCTAGATATTACTCTTCAAGCAAAAATTCTCCTAAGCAAACATCAAGGAATGAAACAAAATTGTGATTAAGAAGATTCGCTTGTATAGTCTCAAATTCTTTTCCCAATTTCATTATAAATTGATCTCTTAGGTTCTCTGCAGAACTTCATGCAAAGCTGCAAGTGCTACCTTATAAACCTTAGAATTAAGAACTCCATTATATTCATTCCATAAATTAGGAAACCCAATATAAATTATTCAATAGAAAGATCGCCTTATTTAAAATTAGCAATCTCTAATTCCAATTGGAATTATTGAACATTATTTTCTTAATCATAGATACGTTGGAGATAGTGTTACATCTCTTTAACAATGATAAAAAATTGAAAATTATTCACCATAAGTGGTTTAATGAATCCAAGCAACCATGACACAATGCTAGTATCCTTACTCTCCCATTAATCAACTTCTTTTGTTTTATCGAGACTTCAGATGATCTATCTAAATAATTCCAACGTTCTTTTCCCTTCGCAAGTATTTAAAATTAAAATTTTCATATGGAGTAATTTTTGCCATTAAAACAAAAGATAGAATTTTCTCCCGGCATTATGAAGAGAAGACGGCTAAAAAAATTTTTAGTGAAAGGGATACCAACAGCTAGAGACATGCAAGTGAGACAATGAAGGTATTTTAAACCCACGTGCAAATCTGGCAGCACTCCCTGTTACCCAAACTCAGCCCCACGGAGAGCCAAAGACAATGAGATACTCAAGATGAAGAAGGAATCAACCAAAAACAATCGACAAGATACACGAAATGAAGAATCGATTGAAATTGAAATACTCGAAGATATGAAGATGAAGACAACAAGAGGGAATCAAAGATACTCACGAGGAATAAATCGACAGAAGTAAAATTATCAGCACGAATTCAACTAAGATGAAGACAATTGAAGATGAAGCAATCAGGGCTGATGAAGAACCCATGCAAATCAAAGATAATTAGTCTCCTCCAAAATCCTCCAAGATTGCTGGTTGCAATAGGCTATTCCAGAAACTCACAATCTGGGCACTGATTTCCCATGAAGTAGACATATTTGAAGAAACACAAAACAGCAGCAATGGTGAAGGCAGGCAAGGGAAGAAGGTAACCTCCTTTCTCCTCTTTCACATGAGATATCTCGGAGAAACCAAAAAACTAAAGAGACATAAACCAAGGTTCCAAGTAAACAATGATTCCAAAGTAACTCCGATACCATGACAATTGGTCTCAATATTTCATTTGAGAATTTCCTTCTCATTAAATAGAAAATCCATTCCCTAATTACAACTTACCACAATCAACCTCCTTCCAAATATACATCATAATCATAATCAATTATACTTAATTACAATCAGTTAAAATCATCTTAATAAAGAAAAATTTATGCAATAAATGTTTGTTGTTATCCTACTGATCCTGCTGATACTAATACATCGCGTTATCATCCTTATTTAGGTAAGTTTCTTTAAAGAGGTCTTTCATCTTTCAGGAATTTTTTTGGGCATAAACTAGCAACAAAAATATTTTTAGTTAACTAAAAAATGCATCCCCTCAAAAAAAATAAAAAATAAATAAATAATTTGCACAGTAGAAAAGAAAAGAAGCCTACATCAGCCTGCCAAGCCAAGCCATATTTGCCAGAGCCCTTTGCAAACCACCCCAATTGCCATCTACCATAGCCGATAATCAATTATACTTAATTACAATCAATTGAAATTATCTTAATAAAGGAAAATATATACAACAAATGGTTATTGTAATCCTATTAATCCTGCTGACACTAATACCTTGTGTTATCATACTTATTTAGGTAAGTTTCATTAAGGAGGTCTTTCATCCTTTAGAAATTTTTTTAGGGCATAAGCTAGCAACAAATATATTTTTAGTTAACTGAAAATGATCCCTGAAAAAATAAAAAATAAAAATTCGCACAATAGAAAAGAAAAGAAACCCACATCAGCCCTGCCCAAGCCAGGCCATATTTGCCAGAGCCCTTTGCCAGCCACCCCACTCACCATCTACCTTCGCCGATAGTTAAAACACCACTGACCAATTAACTAGCAATGGAAACAAAGTGACATGGACATAAATTTTTATTTATTGATTTTATTAACTATGGGCTTGTTGTAGATTCTTATTTATGGATTGTTTTATAATGTTTCATTATTGCATTATTAGGGTTTCTTTACTATTAGAGCTCCCTTTCCTTATTTTTAGTGTTCCCTTATGTCATATTGGACTTTCTTATTAGTAGGATCTTTTTATAATTAAAATTTCCTCATTAAATTTCTCTATGTCATATTGGAGTCACTTTTTGTCAATATTAAGTTTCCTTGAGTTTCTGTATTATTTGAGTTTCATTATATGTTTGATTTAAAGACCTATATAACCATTATGAACTATTGAGAAATGACATTATGCCTATGGTCAATGCCTAGAGTTGCCTCCTCCTCTCTGTCTCGTCCGTCTCTTTTTTGTTCTTCCACTTCTCCCCCGTTCTCTGGTCTTCCCTTCCTCTGCATCACAAACCCTGTCCAGTCTACCTAACCTAACTCACATGCTTCTCCATCACACCGCTGAGCCCTACAATCCCAACCAGCAACACACGGAGTTGCTATTTAATACTCATACAGTTAACTCATGGACAAGCTTTTTTGAACCAGGAGAGTATGATTATTTTTAAATTCTATTTAGGATGTACATACAGCATAAAAAATCTTTTAGATAACATCTTTTCATCTTCTAACATCTTGTGCTATCTTCTTCATCTAGGTAAAGTTTCTTTTAGGAGTTTTTTTTTTTTTTTTTTTGGCTTTTAGGAGGTTCCTTTAGGTAAGTTGGAGAAATCCAGCTAATGGCGCGCAATATTGATGTGTCTTGTGTCTGGGCAAGTTTAAAATTGTTTCTTTTATATGTTCAAATGTGCTCGACTTAATGTTGGTATTGCCAAACAACAACATATTTTGTAAAAAAGAGAACGGAAAAAGAATGATAGAGATGTCTGTAGTTAACAATTGTCCTTATTAGTTGCATACGATTATTGCACATTTAACTTGTAAAAGCAACAATTTAGACTTTCCAAGACAAGAATACCTGGAGAGCTAAGATGCGATCTTCAACTGTATCCTTCACAGTCAGGCGCAAAACTGTAACAGGACGAGTCTGTCCAATACGATGAGCTCTATCAATTGCCTGGTCCTCAGTGGTAGGGTTCCACCAGAGATCCAGAAGAAGAACGTGACAAGCTGCAACCATATTTAGTCCTAGACTTGCAGCCTTCAATGACATAATTATGACAGACACCTGCAAAGAAGAACCACAGAATCAATCACAGCAGTGCTTCCAGCAAGGATTCAACAGAAAAAAGGGTAAACCCCAAAATCAATCACAGCAGTGCTTCCAGCAAGGATCCAATCAAAAAGGGGTCGCCTAGTGGATAAAACTCCCGCTTCTTGAGATTTAAGGAGTTTCAGATATATACATTATTATCCGTGTTTCAAATGGGCTATTTCTGGGGTTTAAACACATGGCATTTAGGTCACAATCGAACGACCTTACCATTGCACCAAATCTCACTGCCCTCTCACAAATGATTTAATGACAAATTAACCAGAACATGAAAAACTAATGTCCCTTCCAAAAATTTAAAAAGTTAGAGATGTAATTTCTCAAACCTCTGGAAGTGTGTTAAAGTCTCTGACAGCCTTATCTCGAGCAACTACAGACATAGTCCCATCTAGTCGTCTGTACTGAATGGAAGATTCCCGCAGACAAGCTTCAAGCAGATCCAGCATCCTGGTCCACTGAGAGAAGACAATTGCTTTCTCCTTAACAACTGAAACAGAATTACTCAGACATTTCTTCATATCAGAATCAGAGCTTCCATTAACAGTGGGGATATAGGGTACAGCAGCCCCAGGAGCTGCGTCAAAAGAATTTGAGCACCTAGCCTCACTACCAGTAGACTTCACATCACCATTCTCTAGAATAAAATCATGAGGTTTATTCAGCGAGTGCAGAACCTCAAGAACAGCCTTAATTTTGGAGGAATCCAAACACCGACCACCTAGGAAAGGCTCTGCCATCTTTGAGAAGTTGGAAGACTCAGAACCTGAAGAATTGACAGAATGATCCTGACCAGCTTCATCAGAAAGACAATTCTTCAGCGTCGCTCTGGAGAACACAGATGATACACGAAGCTGAACTTTGCAGTTCATGACCGGGCATTGGCTTTCATCACCAGTAAGATGCTCATGGATACATTGATTGCAGAATACATGACCACATATACTAACTACAGAATCTTCAGGAGGATCCTGCAGAACATTATTCAGAAGACTTCAGTGCACAACATGAAAAAAAAGAATTCGTAGGTGATAGCAAGAAACTAAACGCATGCAATCTACATGCCTACAACTCCATATGATCGCCCAAACAAGTTTTGGGGGACAGACAAAAAATGGAAATCACAATTTACTATGACAAGTGGCCAAAGGGTAAGTAAACATACAAAGAATGTGAGGGCCGAACTAGAAGGCTTTCCTTCATCCAGAATCATCACATCATCAAGATAAATTAAAGACAATTGAACCCCAATAACCCATTAGATTAGACGTCAAAGAAAATGCAGAAGTTGGATAAAAAGGGAATACATAGGTTATTCTAATCTTGCAGATCTCCTACAAGAAAAGCTAACAAATTTAGCAATCATGTGAAACAAGTAACCAGAACTCTATGCATATCAAAATTTGCCCACAATTGTGGTCAGCCACAGTGCAAATTGGACATTAGATGTCACTGTTAACCCACGGAAATTAAAAGCCTATGATCAAGTCATTCAAAAAATTTTTGTAAACTCTATGTGTAATATTCCGAATTTTCGTTCGGATTAATTTAATATTAATTATGATTTTTAATGAATTGGACGTGGCAAAAATTAATTAAATATTATGAAATTTGGACGGATATTTGGATTNGATTACTTCTATTTTATTTAAATATATTTATATATTTATACAAGTCCCAATGAGAACTGTTTTATAATTTAAATATTTGTTTTGAATTTGAATATTTGATTTATGTACGAGACTATTATTGGATTTCGAATTCTAAATATTGGATTTTTATTGGATTTGTCATATTAGCGATTTGGATTTATCCTGTCATTTGAACGGATTTTTATCTATTTGACATTCCCTCTGATTTATTAGACTTCTTTTTTTAAATATGATACTTATTGAGCAATATGCTCACTTTTCCTGTTTTATCCATTCAGAGTGGAAAATTCGAATACATTGCAGGGGTATGGTCTTGATCTGTCAGCCATTCGTCTGATTCGGTGAGTTTTTGTTCTATTATGGTTTAAATTGATATTTGATGCGATCGGATTATAGAATTGGTCAGGTATTGGCCCATAGTTATATTTCAAAGGCAGTTCGGATATTATGATATGTTTGATTATGATTTTTGGTTAAATCGTCACCTCCCTTACAATAATTGTAGAGCAGGTCATATTTATTTTGTTCAGACGGTTATCCGATGAGGTCCTATGTGGATTTTGATTTGTCGGGTCATGATTATTTGATTTGTCACACTCGAATTTTGGGACTTAGCATTATTTATTAAATTTATTTGGGATTTTAGATTTTAGGAATTATAATCATTTATTTAAATTGACCTACTTGGTTCGAGTTCGTAACAATATGTCTATTTAATGGGGTAAAAACAGAGTAAGCAACTGTAAATCCTTTCACTTTCCCCCTCTTTGGGCATCCAGGTCTAACAATTGGCAAACCATAAGCAATTTTTGTGTCCATATGACCCTCTCATATCCCCAAAACCAAACACAATCTCTTCCTCAAAAACCAGTCCCATATTCTTTCACACCTCAAGCAAACTACAAAAGAAATAAAATTAATATATTAAACACAAACAGCACAGAAGAGCAAAAAATTATCACATACCCTGCATATACCACAAATCGCTAAAGAAGCTTCCAGACAATTCAAAAGGAAAAGCTGTTTTTCCCGAGGAAGCTTGTTTGCTGTATCAAGAGAAGATTTCCAAACAAAACTAGAATCATATCCCTGAACCAGAAGGGGATGATCACAAGCTTGTCGAAGACGTAAAAGCATCAACAATATGTTGACATAGTTCTCCTGGACAGTATCATTGGCTTCATAAACCTGACATAAAACAATTAAACAATAGTGTCATCAGAAATGATCTCAAAGGTATCATCATAAGCATTGTAAAGTTACTTTAAAAGGGACTTATGATTCCCCAACACATCCCAAGGGAAGAGATAAAATAGTTTTTTACATAGCATAAGCATTGCGGAATATAAACTGAAAACATGCACAAGATCTCAGAAGTCATACTGCAAATTGAGCACGAGAATCAGCCTCTAGCTTCGAGTAGAAATCCCACTCCTCCTTTGAGAATTCCACTTTCTTCAAATTTACATATTTAGGTGGCAAGGTAATAATCGGTTCACCATCAATAAGAGTCCCTATGGAAAACAATGGATACAAAGAGTTGATTAGTCATAAAGCAGGTTGTGCAACTATGCACTTAACCTAGAGAAAATACTGGATATTGCAGCACAAAACATTCAAATACCTAGTGCAAATGATGAAGAGTTGAAGACTATAGCAAGTAACAACATATCAGGTGATCAAGTCACAAAGTCAATAACAAGTAACAGATTATCAAGTCCTCATATTCAAGCCATTGCAAGCAAACAGGAAATGATTACTGCTGAATCCAAAATAGGTAGATTAACTTCCGCATGCAAATTTCCAGTCACTTAATTTACATGCATGTTACATGTATACAGCTTTGGAAAAATAGAGGGAATCATCCCTAAATTTTACATCTGCCTGAAGCCAAATTCCAAGGATACAAGAACTCAGCTTAAAATGTGCCCAGAAGTAGGGCACACCTAGTCCAAAGACATCTGGTACAACTGGGTCATTGTACTTTATGCTTACTCAAATGTACCTGATACAATGTAATAGCGGCAACAAACAAAAAATCCAATTGTACATTAGCAAGGAGATTCTCCTTTGCTTTTCCTAGGACACACAGTTCTTGACAAATCTGACCCTACTCTTCCTCTTCTCATATTCAGGAACAAGGGTTGGACACGTGTCCCTAAACAATTTCAATTTATTACTCATCAGTGGCATACATGACCATTTTGAAGCACTCAACAACTTAGTCACGCATCTACAGAATCCACAACAGATTGATAAATCATGACGTTCACCTAGTCATGCGGACAGAATAATGAACCGTACAGATTTTTAAATATAGTTTGTCCTTCTGATACTATTATGGGGTGGGCTAATGCATGATGCTCCCCACATTACCAACCTCAATGGATAGTCATATTTGGGAAGCCTTATCCCAACCAACACAGAGAGATTGTTCCATGGTTTGATCACATAACATCCATATCACATTGGAGAAACCTTATTGTTACACTGTGGCACACACATCTAGCATTAATATGCTTATATCCAATTAACTCAAAACTAAAAAGGCAAGAAAACACAAACAAACCAATAAATATATACACAAAGCTCAATATCTTACCTTTTGTACGACGTAACATTACAGTCTTCAGCACAGCTTGTAATTTTCTGTAGCCATTAGCTGGATTTTTACTAATTGGAACCTTAACCATGGAGCAAAATGACTTGTATACAGCATAAGGATCATATCTGAGAAATCTGAAGTAACTATAAAGATCATCCACTGAATTTTGTATCGGTGTTCCTGACAAGCACCAGCGACGTTTGGCACGAAGACCCCAACAGGCCTGGGCTACTCGAGTTCTGTGATTCTTAATGCTCTGGGCCTCATCAAGTACAACCCTGAACCATCCAGCCCTTGCAAGAGGACATGCAACAGATTCATGCACAGATTTGTCCATTCCGCTCTGCAACAACTTTGTACCAGAACTTGGGGAATATTTCCTTTTCCTACTGGATGACAGAGGTGGTAAATTATCAGATTCAGGTTTTCCTTTTTCTATTCCATTAAGCTGCTGCTTCAGGACCTCCATGCTTACAATAGAATATGTTGTAATTACAACGTCATATTTGGCCAGTTCATAGGGATCTTTTGTCCGGTTACTTCCATGGTACACTAATATAGAGAGATTAGCCTTGCTAGTGACCTTACTATGTAACTCCTGAGCCCATTGCCTAAGCACACTAGTGGGGCACACAATTAGGGTCCCTGCAGCTGGCCTTCCCTTTGCGAGAGAAGTGGCCCCACTTTCTACTGAACTTACATTTCTTGGCAGTTGTTCACTATTCTTCTTCGATATATCTGACTCAGGAACCCGATCACCACCCCCATCTAAATATAATGTCTCCTGTTTACATTGCTCTGCATCCTTTGATATTCGGGCCGATGAAGGCCTTTCTTTCAGTATAAGAGCAATTGTTGAAATTGTTTTTCCCAACCCCTGTTGTCAGAAGCTGCATTAACTCAGACAAGAGTCAAGCTCAGTGTTATAAAAGCATCTTGTGCAACAGTGTACCTGATCATCCGCCAAAATTCCACCAGAGCATTGCCAGCTAGCGGTTTCTTTTTGCACCATCCATGAAAGTGCAATTCTCTGAATAAGAGATGCTTTCACTTTTAATTGGTAAAAAAGAATACCAAGAAAACAAGTCTGCTACTGGGGTAAATGGGGCCAAGGAACAAACATTTCTAGATCATGTAAGTTACAAGTAGAATCTAAAACATGTTGGAAAAAATTGAACAAAATCTGTCACATGTCTGACAAGGCACCGCATCAGTGCCCTTGCTAATGGAACTTAAATACACATTGATATTACTGTCGACCACAAAGGCTAGAAGTCAGATTGATTGTATCATCATCCAAAGAACTTACAAAGGCAGTTGAAATTCAAGTCCGAACACAAAACGTCACACAAGCATCTAATAAATCATGGTGTACGGAAATAAGTACCCAGAAAACATGCAAGACTCTGACAACTGAGAGTCCATCACATACCAGAGTCAAACCAATAACAAGTTGCCATAAGAGAGCATTTGAAAAAAAACAAAAGAACAAAGTCTATGATAGAATCAGAGATTGAAACTATCTTGGTGTTTGCTTTCCTTTTTTATTTTAAGGGCCATCTAGGAAACTTGTAGTTTTGTTACTCTTGTCAAAAGCACTTTCAGGGTAGTTCAAAAATCCGCAAAAACTTATAGGGACTATCAATCAAATTCTTAGGAAAGATTCAATTAATACTTTTTTCAAAAGCCATTTTAAAAACAATGGCAAAACAAGTTTTATGATGGAAAAGCCCTCCATCAAAAGCATTTCCATTGTTTAGTCACCTGTTGGCAGAGTTTGTTACTTTCACTAAAAAGATATTAAACTGAAAGTAGTCTTAAAGCTCCAACCTGGTGTCTTAAAAGAGGTACTGCTAAAACACCATCTGGAGGAGTAGCTTCTATCGTTGGTTGTGAAAGATCCTGCAATAGATACAAGAGCAAAACTGTTTCAAATTCGACATCATAAACAACAGCAGTTATAGAGTAATATTTCATGAGAAATCCTGTGAATACACATCAGAAAAGCTTATGGCTCAAATACTATGACAATAGCCATAGCATTTACAGCATGCTATGAAGAAAATTTTTTAAATATGAAAGCAAATATGTAGGCATTTTATGCTACTGTAAGTACGCATGTCTACCTCCTACAAAAGATATTTAAGAACTTGCATCCTACTAATAACTACTCCAAGGCTGCCGTCCACCCCCCCCCCCCTCCCTAAAAAAATCAGATGTAACTCAAAAAAAGTTAAACCAGAATTTATTGGACTCGTGGAAACAATTTTAACACTTGTTTCAGTTACCTTCTCAGTGTAAGCTACAGTTGTGAAATGTATCAAAGTATGGTTAAGAAAAAGCAATTATGCTATTAACTCAACACATTTGATTCACCATCTAAATATTGCAAAGAAGATATTCCATTTGGACTCCGGACATTTTCATGAAAAAGAAAAATATAACACATCTATAAAGAGAGAATAGGGGCCCTCACCCTTCTTAATATAGTTAAGATGAGGTTTGAATGCTTTTGTGCTATGAGCTGTGTTATTCACATTTCTTTGCCAGAATGAAGACCGAGAACAGAAAATTGAGCTTCACATGATGAATATGAATAAAACAGTCATTTTTTTCAGGAAATTTCTGTTCCGATGTTTCTTTTACCTTAGACTTTCTAGAGTCCAGATAAAACTTCAATGTGGATGTGAAATAACAACATTGGTTGCATATAAAATAGAATGCACACTAGTTAGTACACAATGTTAAATTGAGCACAGGATAGTTCCATCACAGGTATAAGTAAGTCTGGATATTAAAAACACGACCTGTAATGCAGCTCGAAAAACTAAATGCTCATTAGTTGCCTCCGGCCTCATGCCATTCACACCTATGTGATGGGGAGAAGCACTACATATAGGTCGACGCAAAGTAACAAGAGAGCTTGAATGAGCTAGAGATGAAGCAACTCGTCCAGGTGAATCAGCATCTTCAATAATGCATATGTCAGGCTTATCATCATTTCTCTTATCTAATAAATTGGCTTGCCTTGCTTCAGGGATTGAATCTAAGAAACCAGACTTCAAACCAGCAGGCTGAGGTAGCATTGTTATGTCCTCTTTTCTGTCCTTCTTAAAACCGGACTTCTCATACGAGGCAGGAATGTGGAGCGATGGCAAAGATTTTAAGCATGGTCTCATATGCAATGATTTATCAACAATGGCAGGAATATGACATTGAGGATGAGGCACACTGATAATATCCACAAAATCATGAGCTTTGGTAGGCTCAAGAAATACATCTTCTCCTTCAACTTTTGAGATTACCAAACTCTTCCTTTCAGTCTTGGCCACAGTATTTTCAGCAAAATCTGTAACATTATGACCAATAGGGAACTTTCTCAATGTAGCTTCATTCTTAGCTTCAGGAGATTGGCATCTGACTCCATTACGTAAGAATAGTTGAGCATTCCCCTTGTCCCCTATTTCAATTGGTTGCTCTTCACTTGAGTCAGTCGACTGTGTCCAAAGCAATGACTGTTCTGATGCTTGATCAGTTATATTATTACCACTGTATGAATTTACAACAAAAGGCCAGCCAGAATGAGAATCTTCATAAATGAAATGAAGTCTCCTTTCATTAAATAAATCAAACATGGAAGCCCCTGAAACAGCTGCATCTGTACCTCCTACTTGAGGTTCTGAGATGACATCATTATCCAAGCACAAATCTGCAGGTTGAGGACTGTATACTTCATGCTCCATGTTAGTCAAAATTTCTCCACTGCTAGACATTAGCTGATAATTAGTGCTATCTGGCAGAGAACTATTGAGAAATGCAGAAACTATATCATTTTCATTCCAGCAAATCCGGTCCACTGAATTACTACCTAGGGTCACAAAACCAGACACCCCAGAGAGGCCAGACTCAGGGCTATTTCCACTACTAGACTTCCCATTAATTGCAATTAAGGATATCTCTGCAGGGGATGTAAATGAAGGTTGTTCCAGAATGTTGATCTTTTCAGCACTATTTTCCCTTGAAGTGCCATACTCTCCAATAGTTGCGTTCAATTTGTCCACTGCAGATGCACGTGGAGAATCTGAAATGTATCAAACGAAAAAAGGAATAAATAGGCTTCCACTATTCCAACTTGGATATGAGAAAGATGCTTGAATAAAAATGCAAAGAACTACAGTAAACAAAGACCTATTCACTTCTGAGACAACAATAAGTTGCACTTCTTTTGTCACGGGGATGGTCAAGGTAAAAGCAAGTTGAACTTTTTTATGAAGTGCCAACCAAACATAACCTGTTTGGTCACTTTTTTAGTTTTATGGAGAGCGCAACCACCTGACCCACTTACCCCCAACCCAACGAGGCTTGTATCTTAGATATCTTCTTTTTTTTTAATTCCAAACATAATCACACTTTCGACACACGAGGAAAAAAGGCTCCAGGAACAGTCTTCAACCAATTTTTTAACTTCCAAGTACGCATACAAGTAAGAGAAGATGACTGCTTGAACTTCAGCTGCTGGAAGTCATATAAACTTCCTTATAATAGCCCCTATTCCACACTCCAATGCCTATGAATCTTGGTTTTCTTGTTTGGAAAAAAGGGGAGAGCTACATGGTTTTATCTCTAACCAAAGGCACTTCTTCCATGAGTCCCATTAGTAATCCGAAGCTTAAAAATCAGAATGCTGATCCAAACAAGCCAAAACTCAATCACAATAAGCAAGTAATCTGCCTCTGTAAGTAATAGCAGTCTCACGTCAGGAACATAAGTACAGAACAGAATCATCTTTGGGTAAGAACCAAGAACAGATATGGAAAATAATAGTGATACCAATCTGAAAAATGGAGTTCTCATGATTGCCAAAATTGAGTGCTGCCCTATCTTCAGAGACACTTACTGTAAAAGGATTCCTCAAATTACCCTGCAAAAGCAACTCAAAGAGTTAAATTTCCAAGAATGGATGGATGCTCAATGGTAAACCAAGCTATCAACCTACCCTGTTGCCCAAGCATAACAGATGGATAATCATGCAAAATGCATTCAAAGGGAAGCAGGTAAGAAATAGCACAATTTGATACATATTAATTTTTTATGCAATTGAATGAAAACAAAACATACATCCAACCCCAAGATCCAGAATGGACAAAAGAAATTAACATATTTATTTCTATCTTTTTCACTATTACATATGCAAGTCATGAATCATCAACTTATTAAAGTAACACAACCATATCATGTTAGGTACTCCCGAGTCCTCTCCAAATGATACAACTCAAACTAATGAATAAAGCGAACAAATGACAAAGAACCTGTAGGGCCTTTTTCTCGTTCATTTGATTATTTACATAATCCTTTGTTCTGAACTTCAATTTTCAGCATTGATTTCCCCCTATAAATGAGTAATAATCCATCACAAAATATAACATATATGCCTCTCGTTTGAAACTACAGTCCCAAAGGTTTACCAGGGGACAAAAATCAATTAAATCCAAAGCTGTGGCAAACTGAAGTAACAAGTTTCTCAATGTTTCACCACATTTATTTATCGCTAAAAAAGCAAATATACATTTTAATATCAACTAATTATTTTCTCTCATCAACTTTATTTAATCTTAGCAATCATTAAGCTTTAGATAACAAGAAAAAGGCCAGAATTAAAAAAAAATACAGAGGGGTATTAGCCATTCTATAAATAAACTAATAACTCATAAAAATGTGTTATGGTTGCCAATGCACAATGTTGTGGCACAAATGCAAAGTAGGAAAATATTCATTATCCACAATAAAATTATAAAAACTAATTCATCAAGTGTGCTTGCACTCCATTTTCTTGGACAAAAAAGCTGGGGCTGGCCCAGTTGGGGGGGTGTCAGTCAAATGTCAAAATGAGGAATGAGGATAAATCAAAGCATGGAAGAAAAAAAAAAAAAAAGAAGTAAACATCAGTACATCAGCAAGCCCTAGGCTCAGGACAATCAAGTAACAGCTTGCTGGCATCATAGCCATGCATTTGCACGAATATCAAAGGCTTCATTCTTTGAACAAACAATTTTGACATGTTAACACTAGCACTATGATTCTTTTGGACCTTGAGACCATGGGTAGGTTGGCTAGACCTAGACTCAAAACAGTTTGTAACCAATGTAAACATGCCCAGAGAAATTATCATTTCATTCGATCACCTTTAGGTGTGATATCTAACACCAGATAGCATTTGGAGACTGTAGTCACTTGCCTATCAATCCCTTTATCCTAATCTCTGTTTCTATCTAACTTTTGAACCAAAAGCCAGAAGCCTATCTTGGAGTTGATACTTAAGGTCTCACTCTCAAATTTCACAGTAAATTCCTTCTAGACTTAATTTTTAGCACTTGCAAACTGTTTACTAACAATTGTCAGCCTCTTACCTTTGAGCACTTGCAAGCACCTATTGGGAACACCACTAGTTTTTAAGAACCTCTTGTCAGCGTCTTCTCAAATTCCTCTCAAACTTCTCTGAAACATCCTGTAAGACTTATTTTCAGCAAAAGCACCTATGAGATTTAATTTTTCAGTACAACCTCATGATCAATGCAAAGTTTGATCACCTCTCAACAGCCTCTTGCAAGACTACGATTGCACATAATAATCACCATTGTGCATTATTCTTTGTCGTGATTAGAATAGGATGCCTCCATGTTAAAATCATGCAATAACAGGGCTCCTCAGCTCTGCCAAATGTAAGTTTTGTATTCATCACACCTATATGTTCCTAAATCAATTAATACAAGTCCAACTAAAACAGGGACTAGTTTATTAGAAGTCCAATAGGGAGGGAGTTCACAAATTAAGAACCACAACTAGTTCCGTGCGCTTTTTGACTCAAAACAATATCAAATAAACACCCAACTTTATCATTGTGCAGCATAAGAATGTTTGAATTACCAAATATGGATGGGTATCTTATCTTTGCACAAGTACAAACCTACTGCAGAGATTATTTTCACATGCGGAAAGCATCCGACTAAAGATGAAGAATCCCCCTAGATAGGTAGGCTAGTTTTCTACTTTTGTTTTACAAGTAAAATAGATGGGAAGCAGCATTGGTGGAGAATTATGTTCAGCCCATTAGCTGGAGTAAGTGGGCACCACGATACCAGGCTACCCTTGATTCTGCAGTTCTAAGAAGGAAGTTTGCTGTATGGGGTGTACTTGAAAATGCTTCATATATCTGTTGTTTGGGTAACTTAGTAGGAGGACTTTGTATTTTTCAGGAAATATCGCGAATATATTTGGATCCTCAACACACCCTCCCTCCAGTGAAACCTAAAAAGATGCTATCTGATATTTCCTACGTTCCACCTTGGTTTTGTCCCTCTTTCAGCAAGCTACAGTTGAGCCAGCACAAACACCTTGCTCAGTAATCGACCAATAGCTCACCACACCATTGCCTCCAACAAACCAGAAACCACACCCTTGAGTCAACCGGCCAATCACCCCCACATTACCTCTAGCCTTCCACTCTGATCAAGACTATAAATCAATTGGAAGGTAATCCCTGATCATCCTATCGCAAATCCACTACATATGTCACACGTGTGCACATTCTTTAAGCTGCTAGAGGTCAACTAGGAAACCAAGTAAGGTAAGGAAGCCGGCAGATAGCCACTTACACATCCCCAACAAAAATGGCAAATCCTCCACGTATCCTCAATTGTCATGGTCATGGATCATTAAGCCCATAAATCCCAATAAATCGTGCCAGCCATATATTTTCCAGGGCATTATCATACCATTTCGTTCATTTTACAGGAAAAAAGGGCGATCTGCAGCAATCCATCTACAAATAAATTGAAACCCCATAAACAATCACCAGCAACTCCACTCAAAAAAGCACGCAGAAAAAAAAACAGTGTTTCTCGAGAATTAACAAATAAGTTCGATAATTAAGCGAAACTATCACCTTTGTCAAATAGTCGAGAGAACTTACACTGTCAAGTCCAACAAGCAACCATCAAATTTAATGAGAGGGAGAGGGAGAGGGAGAGAGAGAGAGAAAGATTCAGATAATTTCATGCGGAATTCAAGGGGGTTAAACTACCTTCGAAGCACCAAACGGTTCCGCCAGGATTTCACGTATTTCGTCGAGAGTAAGTAAAACATCCTCAGACCCATCATCGTTAGATGAATCACCACTGGCCCAAAAATTTGAGGTCTGGTCCGCCATAACATCGACGCAAACCATTCCCAAAAAAACAAAACCCTAGAAAGATTTTCTCAAAACAGCTTTTCCATTTGGGCGAACTATATCTCCTCTAATTTGATGCGGAATGGACGACTAAAACTAATCAGATTTTCCAAGAATATGACAACCCGAGAATCTAGAAAATGAAGAGGCGGAGACTTCCAGAGAAAGTTCGTTACGGTTTCTGAAGTGAACAGATCTCTAACAGAGAGACCAAGTCGTGTAGGATAATATTTGTTAAAAATGGGACGATTACGATGAAGAGTAGAAAGGGGATGGACAAAGCAGAGACTGTCAGGGCGCATGTTAAGGACGGTACAAATTTCCGCTCCATTGAATCCTG
>JAODPA010068747.1:0-10101 GCA_025585075.1 Nepenthes mirabilis | reverse complement strand
ATTAAAAAAAAAAAAATTGAAGAAAGCTGACCCACAAGGGCCATTGCTCGGTGTTTAGCCCCTTAGCATACATATTCGGATGTCTTAAGCATTGGCTTGAGCCTCATGCCTGTACTGACTACCTGGACCCGAGATGGTTAGAGATATGCACACAGACGATGATTATTGGTTACAAACCCATAACTTGGTGCACCGGCATACACCACAAATGGTACCCAGAAGGAGCAATCTCCACCGCGGACTGCCAACCACCGCCACATTATTAAGTATAATATGGCGCCAGAGCCGCCACTCAGTCTCAAGACCACCATCCTTCAATTCATTCCATACCAATGTGTGGTAAAAGACAGAGACTGAAAACAGCAGATGATACCCCATGAGCTGGTTGCCATGCGCCATTCTAGGCCTCACCAGCGGATAGCCAGTGACAAACAAGGCAGGGAATAGGCCACCAGGCTCAAGTCGGCCAGAGATTCAGCATTGAAATTATAGGGACTAGTAACTCTTCCATCAGCCAGACCTTAGTAGACCAATACATGACTGCAGATCTCTGTTTAATCACATTATCAGTGGTCACATAATGGGACTAGGTGCACCTTCCCAGCCTGTGGTGCCCAACGCTGCACCGTCTGCCTCCAGGGAAAATCATGTTCCTCACAACTCGGGCGAATGCACCAGGTGGTGCCCCACAACATATCAAGACTTATGCTTGGATGAGCACACCATTCTCATCCAAGGGTACCGAAACCAAGGATCCGGTGCTAGGTTAACTCTGCAGGTCACTGCTGGTGATCAGAGGGAACTCAGTGACCACGGTACTCCAACAATGTAGAAGAAGAACAAGTTCCGTCCGCTATTAATTGAACGGACATAAGCTGTCCTCAGCATCGCTGCTCGAACAGAAGATAGAGTAAGAAAGTTGAAGGACAATTGTAACCTCGGGGATAGAATTCATAATCGTATTGATTTCTACCATTGACTACAATAACACGGCCATCTGGCAGCATCTGATCGGTCTGCAGAGCTCACAAACATTTGAGGGTATTTTTGACAAAACTTTTTTTTCTTAAAATTGTAAGGGTAGATAAAATGATACTACACATTATACAAAATTGAAAAATAATATGATAAGTGTATCCAAGACTACTTCATTGGAGTTTGTTCCTCTGAAGAATCACCGGGCTCAAGCCATATACAAAATACTGTTCCTCTGAAGAAGAGTGATTCGAGGGCTACAGGTAAGGCAGCATACAAAGATTGCACCTAAGCACAAAGTTGGATTTCAGAATTCTGGGTTTTTCATAAGTTTGGTGAATCTCCAAGAGCAAATTCCCACAAAAATACTCACCCAAAAATGTTATCCCGAGTTCCCACAATGTTATCCGACTTTTTTCCTGCCCTTGCTCTTTCTTGAGGCAACCGTCACCCATCCATCAGTTTCTTCCATCATTTGGGTCTTAGTCTCATTTCTTGCAGCCAGTGTAGGATTGGAATTCTGCGGCGGTTCAGGTGCATCTAAGATCATGTTCGATATATCTTCATTTATCGTGGCCTCATCGTCATCGTTTGCAACCTGGGATATAATATAAAGAGTGACATAATCAGCAGAATGGCCATAATATCACGGTTTAAGTTGGGCAGCTAAAAAAGAAGAAAACCAGGAATATCTAATAAAACATGTTATGATCTCTCGAATGTCCATGCCCCCAACATCTCTATATGTTTGATAAACAAAGGTTGAATCTAGAGGAGACCATGAAGATGGGAGTCTAGTAGAGCCATGTACAAGTGTGCTACACCATCACAGAATAGAACATATTGGCCAATATGTATTGATATCTAGCTCCTCCAATACTGATATTTTTCAATACAGTAACAATATTGCAATAATTTGTTGTATCAAGAATATATCGGTTGATATGACTCTGTCGACTTACGATTTTTAAAATTTTTTTTCCGATATAATCAACAACGATACGTATTATCTGATATTGATATAGTTATAATCTGTACCGATACTAATACTGATATCAATTTTTTCATCCATGTTCTCACCTGAAATTGATCCAGCTAGAGTCTGGGAAGCTTGGGTTAACCCAACTTGAACTCAGCTCAGTATGCTAGTTAGCCAGCTAGAGTTCGGGTCCTAGGAACCACTGACACCTACTACAGGTTGACGTATTGGTGTCTAACACTCACAGAATACTCTTTAGTACAACGGGAATTTTTTTGTGTTTAAGACAAACAAGCCAGGGGGCATGCTCAAGACATGTTTCACACACACTAGTGATAAGTCTGGGCTAATTTCTAATTTTTCAAAACAAGAAAATGGACAATTTAATGAAAATTATGAAAGCAGGCTACTTACTAATTATCATAAAAAAAATTTTCAAAATGTAAGGTGAAATATGAGAAAAACGAACACCAGTAGTTTCAATTCACAACAACTGAAGACAGATAGGAGTGCTTCAAAGATAAAAAAATGAACTATCAGTGAGATGAAGGTTGTTAGTTCGGGAGGTGCTCATGTCAGTGGCCAGTGACAGTATTTGTGCCTGTCTAACTCTCTATTCGTTCTTTGAGGATAAATTTTATCCACCGTGTGTCCTAAAAATAGCCCTAGCTCTATTTTTTTTTCAGCCTTTTCTTCTTCTATTTTGTTAGGAATACTTTTGCATATGGATGCTGAAACATTGCTATTTTGTTTATGCCTTAACTCTGTCGTGGAATAATTGCTCAAATATTTCATACATTTGCTAGTTTTTGCCCTAGACTCTCTTATTCCCTAGCTCACTTTGCCAATTATAGGGCCGTGCCTGACAAATTGGTTTGCTTCTTTTTTAATTTTTTCTGACTGTGTTTGTTTCTGGTTCTTCCCTTTTCTTCTTTGCTAGAAATAGTAACCAGATTTTTCCCTAAGTGCCTCTGCATCTATTGTTTAGGAGCTTTTGCTCATAATTAATATCTTGGGACAATTAAAAAGTGCAAAGTGAAGTCTTTATTGCCACTTTTCTATAAATTATTATCCTCTAATCAATTAACTTATCGTCCCTATTAAAACAAATATAAATTTTGGTTAATGTGTTTCCAGACAGAAATATTTCATTTCTCCATGTCAGCGTCATACCGCACCCATTTGCCATACCATATTTAGCTCAGTTCAAATGGCCTCAATATGCTAAAAAATCAGCTATACAGTTGAATGCGCAAAAAGGGGAGGGCCGACCTCTTTCTTTGCTGTACAATGCCGGTCTTTTCAAAAATCTGAGGACCCAATCCCCCCCCCCCAAGCAACTCTCTCTTGGTACCAACTAACAAAAGAATTTTATAATCATTATCAACACGGCACGTCCTGTTTGCCTGCAGCCACATAGAAGGCCTACCTACGTGAGAAAACTCTGATCATCCTAACAGACACCTTTAGATCAGTTTCACACTTGAAACTTTACTTTTATATTGCCCCAATAATTAATTCTCACTAACCAGATCCTATAGTGATCATTGAATCAATAGCAATAAACCCCATTTAATGAGGTTTATATATAGAATGTCTTCAAATAAGATCAGGGAAAGGAGATTCAGTTAACTGAAATTTAGAAGCTGAAATTTCATTTCTACCATTAATAGGTTTAGCCAGGACACTTATAATAACACGACCAAAATAAGCCTCACTCACTAGTGTCTGAGCAATTTTTTTTGTTGCTTTTACAGAACTTCCTTCTTGTATTATTAAGCCATCATCTATAATACAACAGCAATGTTATTTGATTCCAAATTCAATTATCTGCCACCCAAAACAAAAACCATAAAGCATAAACAGTTGCCCCATATGGTCATTCGCATCTAACAAACACTATTTGATCCTTCTCATATTGAGTTTTACCTGCAGCTTATCCTTCCCAGTTCAAATCACTGTGAGCACTCATTGAGCCCAACAGTTGCAGAGATCAATGCTCCTACAAATTATGATATGATTCATGTCTCCTAGATTCAGATTTGTCCCTAAGCTCTGCAGTCAATTACCCCTACAGCATCTAGCTCTATTCGCCATCTTAACCACTGGCAGCTTCATAGATGGTTAATAGCTTCAGTAAATATTGGGAAATCATGCACATATGCTAATACCGATATCAGACTATATATAAAACTGAAATACTACAATAGCACAGCATTCAATCATCAGAATAACAGGGTGGCACACCATCAGACATTGTCAAATGTTTCTATCGGGATTTAGTACTGTTAATTTTTTTTTTGTCAATGTATGGAACATAAAAATTGCAACACCAAATGTTTAAGTCTCACTACTTGAGGTAGGTCATACAAATCATCTTCACAGAAAAGGTTATGCACGTTCAAAATCCTTTTTCATTGCCACAATTTGGAGTCTTTCTAGGCTGTTGCCTCTAAACTCATCCCGAATCCCTTTTCTAACAACTACGCCACTTACCAATTTTTAATTTTTGCAAATTAGTTTGTCTTATTTTGTATTTTAGAATTACACCCCACATCATCTCCATATCCCTATACCTCAGAACTTACTTTATAAATGTGTTGCTTTAAATTTCCTGATATTCCATATTCTATAATATAATTATATTAGTAGAGATGCCATTAGCCATCCCAAGTTTGGAGTGCAGGAGACTCAATGAAACAAAATTTATTATTTTCAAATAACTCCAATCACTATTGATGCGGACATCCGAGACGAATATTTACTTTGATTTGCCTTCCAAATTAGCTTTGATTTTATTCCCATAGCAATTTTGATTATTAATTAGATTTTGATTTGATTTTTATTTAGTAGAAATTTGATTTTATTTACCATTTGATTTCCTTTCCACTTTTAAAGTTATTTAATTATTATTCTGTTTCCAATTTTCTTAGACATCGGATTCTCTATATAAGAACCCCTATTTCTATTGTTTAGAATTTTACAGCGGATTGGATCAAATGCATATGTTCTTGACATTCCATCTCATTTTGGTTTTCATCATACTTTCAATGTGGAAGATCTCATTGCGTATAAAGGCAACTTTTTCCCACCTGGGGATCCCTTTGCCACCCCCCCGCAGGCACCCCCTATTGACCTTTCGCCCTCCCCTGCGCCACTTCCATCCCTTCCGGCACACCATGATAAAATTGATACTATTTTAGATGAACAGGTGATGTTTACCAGGGAGGGAACTATTCATCGCTTCCTTGTTCGTTGGATTGGTCGACCAGAGTCTGAGAATGCTTGGATTTCTCGCGAGACACTGCAGCAGCTTGACCCAGACCTCTTGGAGTTCTATCAGAGCCAGCAGGATTGCACTTCTTCAGGCCCGAGTCAACTTCCTTCCGGAGATCTCGATCGCTCTGTCAGCTTTCGGCCCCCTCTTACTCGAGTCTATCACCGCCGCCGACGGGTTGCCCAGCCACTCAGCTTATGGTTGAACAATTGATTCCTGATGTTTAACTCGCCGGAGTCGAGTTCCTCCCACCCGAGGAGAATTGATGCGGACATCCGAGACGAATATTTACTTTGATTTGCCTTCCAAATTAGCTTTGATTTTATTCCCATAGCAATTTTGATTATTAATTAGATTTTGATTTGATTTTTATTTAGTAGAAATTTGATTTTATTTACCATTTGATTTCCTTTCAACTTTTAAAGTTATTTAATTATTATTTTGTTTCCAATTTTCTTAGACATCGGGTTCTCTATATAAGAACCCCTATTTCTATTGTTTAGAGGATTGATGATGAGTGAATAAATGAGAAATTGATTGCAATTGCGCAATTGTGCTTCCCTTTCTCTCTCCCCCTTTGGTTTGATCCCTTTCTTGTCCCTACCCCTCTAGTCTAACTTCTTGTCCCTACCCCTTTATTCTTCTTCTCTCTACTTTCACCCACCTCCCTACATCAACTATTCTTTTTCTGCTAAAAAATTACTACATTTGCATTTCATAGACTTTGCTTCTCCTTTGTTTGAATTTTCAGATTCCAAGGTGTGCTGCTGTAATTCCAAACTTAATTCTAATCTCCCTTCAATTTCATACATGACAAGAGTTTCATCCTTCAACATAAGCATCAACTCTTTCTGCTCAAAAATACCAGAATTGCATTTATAGATTTTTTTTCTTCCTGTTTTTGTTCTTTTAGATTCCAAAGCATATCTCCATGATTTTAACTTTGATTCTAATCCTCCTTCAATTCCATACACATCATTACCCAACATGCAAATCAACTCTTGAATGTTCCCAGAGTAATCAAACTGGCAAGAACTTAATTCTAACCCTCGACATAGTCACCCCTAAAACAGAAATACTTGACTTTTTTTTCCCATTAGATATAATCCTGTCATAAATAAAAGCCCTAGTTTTTGTGTGTGTGTGTGGTGGGAATCCCCAATTTTCGCTCCTATAATGCTTACACTAATCATCACCATGACATTAATATCCTTAATGGTGTCTATGCATCTACTATCCATTCCATACTAATCTAAAATCCATCACAAAACTTTCCTAGGTACCTTGACATAAGCCTCCTCCAAATAGATAAATAGTACACGAAACCCTTTTTCTTTCCTCCAATTGTTCTCGTAGCCATTTCAACACATATCACCCCCAAACATAAACTTAGATTAATTTTCTAACATATTCTTCTCTAATCTTTTTTGGTTCATTTACTCTCCCCTCAAATATCATCATGTGACTCATAAATTATATTCCAAATTAGTTAGCATAGTTTTCAATCTCTCTTATCGTTATACATAAATATTGAAGTGCTTTTGTTACAGTCAAGTAACATTCTTTTAGTTTTTATGACTCTATTAATTAAATCTTATTGCAAAGACAAGATAACCATAATGCCTTATGATCTAAGCATTTCCAAATTTCAATTAGCATGGTTTTGAAGCTACACAAATTCTCCATTTTTAATTGGACCTTTCTAGTAAATATTCAACTTCTTGAGGTCTAGTTTTATAGGCCTCATCCTCAGCTATTTAGATCTTCCTCATGGTTCACCAGAATGCAGCCATTTTAAAGATGTTTAATGTACATTTGTTACGTTTGGACTCAATCCAAAATGCCATAATCTTGACATCATATGCACAACAGTTGTGATACTGAAGAATGAAATATTCGAAGCCCCCTGGGCACTTTGACAGATTTATTTATATGACACAGGAGTTTTTATGACCAACACAATGACTCCAATAAATCCTATAGCCACATAATGAATTCAATAAATGACCTCCATCTCTTTTTCCAATGCCTCAAAGGTCGGGTAGTCGGAAACTCCTAAGAAAATTTATGGCTTGTTGATAAATGCTAGTTTACAATTTATTTTTTGGGGCTTAAGTCATTAATTACTAGTCTCGGAATTGTATTTTTCCTAGACCTACGAAATTGGCCTCTATTTCTTGTTTTCCCTAGGCATAGCTTTTTTCTTGGTTGTGTCTTCCCCATTCTTGAGGGTTGTTCCAATAGAACCTATAAGTGTGTCTATTATGCTTGTGCAAAGAAGGTTTTTATGTATCATTACGAATGAGATTGAGCCTTTGTGTTTGTTTATCCAAAATTTTCTCTCAGTAGAGTGGTGAGCTTCTTTAATCTATTATTTTCTTTTAGATTTAGCAAGGATCTAGAATAACAAGTTAGATGAATAGATGATGCATTGTGAATGGTTGGGATTATCAGCAATAGTCACTGGCTAAGATAAAAGAATACAGAAAATGCAAGAGATGCCTCTGTGAAGTGTAAACTGCACACCTAAGCCATTGAAGGCCTTTTCTTTAAGCTTATTTTATATTTCATATCATAATCCAGGTACCAACATAAATGGAACTACAGCTTAATGATCAAGGCAAATTACCTGTTCAATGTGACGAACAGTCACCGCAAGAGCCACATCTTCCCTTAATTTTTCAACGGACCCATAATTACCTTCCAAACACTCTTCATGCATGACCATCAATTTCTCAGCCACCTGCTCCAAGTTAATTGCAAATGGGTTTCCCATAGAAAATACAGAGAATGGCTAGCCAGCTAAGTGATGCACTAGGAGATGACAGAATTTGAGAATTTAATTGCAAGATGTGCTGAAGACATAACCTCCTCTATGCTACCATCCTGAACATCTGTATTGAGAGTAATCATTGCTTTATCAAGCAAATCTTCCAAATCATCAATGTATAGAGTCTCTGAGAACGTGAAAAAAAAAATAATACCAGTCACTGGCCAATTAAAATCATTTATTGCAAATCCCTAGAGTTCTAATGAATTAGCTGAGAAAAATTAAATACACAATCATCAAATCAATAAATGCTCAGAAAGCGACTCAAAAACTCAATGATGATATAAAACAACAAACATTCTCCAGAGCTCATCAGTAACATTATGATAAAATCTCCACAAATGAAAAGAACACCACAACAATAATCAACCTATTGAAATCTGAAAGAATTTGACAAGAACCCATACAAGGATTTGCTATCAAGTCCCCTTTTATGCAATTGTCATTCAACTGATACTTTAGATATAGCAAAATATATCGCAAACAAACCAAATTTAACAAATACCCTGAAACACACAATGAGAATATATCAATCAAGAGAGAAACTAACTGAACATCTGAAGAAAAATCACATAATTGACACTCAATTGGCCGAATCAAATCCTATAACAAATTACATGAACGCTGAAGCTAATAATCCCATGAGTCTCAAGCTCTAAAAATTGGCAAAAGTGTTCTTCATGATATTATTCTAAAAGATATTCAATAAAAAAACTCTTATGAACCTACCCTTAATGGTTTATATAGTCAAAAAAACCCAAAAGGCACCTAATTATCCAATTACCCTTAATGAAGGATAATTTACAAGCGTAGCCTTACATAATTAAAACAAATTAAACTACCTAGCACAAGTGAAAAAGACTCTCATTACAAATGGGCTAGTAGGATCCAATTACCCTTAATGAAGGATAATTCACAAGTGTAGCCTTACATAATTAAAACAAATGAAACTACCTATCCCAAAAGAAATAGACTCTCATTACAAATGGGCAAGTCGGACCACTAAAGTCACCTCCCTTATCCGGTAGCAATTCTGGCACTTCTTTATGGGGCCGAGTCCACATTAGAATTTTAATATGTTCTAATGGTCTATCTTAACTAAAAATGAAAAAAAATATATATAAACAAATAAATTTAAGGAGAAATTGCCACTTGCCACAATGTCTATTACTGTCAACCCTCACTGATGAATTAGAACTTTCAATGGAATTAAAAAAACAGGTCTTTTGTCTCATCTTGCACATAATCCTCGCTCCAAGAAACAGCATATCTTGCTTATCAGTCGTTGTTTCATCATAGCAAAAAATACAAAAAATAAAAAAAAGAGTACTGTAATTTTTTACAGATTTTTTAATATGAATCAAAATTATAACAAACTAGGGTTCAATTTTATACAATCAAGACATAACTTAAATAACAATGGGTCCTAATAAGTCCATAATGCATTGATCCAACTTCAAATAAAAAAATCAAAATGATCTTTCCCCAAAATATCTTAATAACACTAATATTCGCCTTCGATCAACAGAACTTCTGTTGATCATGTTTTCCATCTAGAAACCAAAATCTAAGAACCACGTGTTTATGACCCGCATTTGGACACGAAATTATCGTAAGGTCACAAATTTCATCACCCTACAAAATACACTCAAATAAATGTAGAATCGCAGGAATTCCCCGCAATAAAACAGTAGCAAAAGGGTAAGGCATGATGAACGAGTAAAATTAGCTAAACAGACAGGAGCTATTGGAGAGAAACCTTTAGATAGGGTGAAGAAATCAAAAATCTCGGACGCGAGTTGGAAAGCTGCGGTGCGAGAATTTGGACCTCCCCATTCGTTGTCTACCGCCATTTGAAGAGCACTCCATCTTGCAAGCAACAGTGAGATGCCTTCTCTGAACTTCGGTATCGCCGCCTCCGGCAGTTCCTTCAACTCCATCTCTCTACACCTGCACAAGATTCCCGGTGCTCTCTACGGCTGAAATCTCCGTGTTCGCAGAAATCCTTCGAAGAATACAACCCTACCACGTATTATTGAT
>JAODPA010068746.1:0-10100 GCA_025585075.1 Nepenthes mirabilis | reverse complement strand
TGGTGTAGTTTCGGGTGGTTTTGAGAATCATTCTGATATTGGTGTCCTTGCTGGCATTAAAAAAGAACTGCCTGAGAATCTTGGGTCTGCTGTTGAGCATCCTCCCTGCCAGTCTGTTGGCATTGGTCAAGACTCTCCTACTGATGCGGCTTCCATTGAGTTGATAGAGAATAATCAGTGGGGGATTATGCCCCATGCTGACAATGCTGAGGAGATTCGTCAGTTTCCTATTCTTAATCATGTAGCTGGTCCTTTATACTTGATATTGAATGATAAGGATTCACCTTTTCCTCGAAATAATCTTTTTGTTGTTCTCAAGGATCCGGTGGATTCTGATGAGCAGGAGGACTGTGTTGAACCAGAAGGAAGGATTGTAATGAATATCTTGCCTCCCCATGCTATTGAGATATCATTGCCAGTTCTGAATGATGCTTGTCTTACCCTTGATCCTGAGGTTAGGATGCACCAGGGTGTGCAGGGTATGTATTACCCAGTTCTGCCTGCTACCATCGCCGTAATAACCAGCTCTCATGTGCTGGTTCCTGACTTGATTGGAGGGCAGCAGAGTTGTAATGTGGAGGAGGTGCATCGACCAGCCAAATGCTCTCTTATAGTGTCGTTTGCTGAAATGTGGCAAGAGGGAATAGATCCTGTTGACTTAGGATTACCTAGCATCTGCGGTGCCCCTGTCCCTATGTTAGATGAGGACCGGCTAGCCACTCTTGGCTCATCGATTAATATGATGGAGCCGCCTTTTCCAGTTTATGCTGTGGCAGCCATGGAAGCTGTCTCTTCTGGCTTGCCAACAGAGCTGAATCTAAAGAATACCTTGCTGTTGTTTCTGCCCACAGCCCTCATGATGCCCGGTTTGTCGATCATGATATGGCTCTTGCTTTAGATACTAATCTAGATTTAACACCCAACTCTATCAAACGTCTCTCAAGTAAGTATTCCCTGAATGCTTGAAGCATTGTGGGGCTTGACACTATTAGCCCTAGGGGCCCCTTAGCTGATGTTCGAGAGGGCTAGGCTCAGGACACTTCCAGGGTAAAATATCATAGCGCCAAAGATATGATTGCCATGCAATATGGACCCTGGAAGCCAACAAAGTCCCAAAGACAGAAAGTCTGCGTCTAAAAACTCTACAGGTTCCTCCGGCACATAGGCTTATGCCATTTGGGCTTGAGGGTCTGGGGTTGGGCAGGAGTAGAGGTGTGATGTTAGATAATATCGTGTAGATGATTTTGACCATGGTTCTATAAGGCCGAGGAGGTGTTTTATCCTAGTTTTGACCCTAATGATTGGATTTCTTGGCGAGATGCATACTGCTGAGTTGGTACACTGGATGAGATATTCAGTTGAGGCTTTGTACTAATCAATTCAAAAAACTGCTAAAGCAGTTTGGAAGTTTTGCTGTCAATATTTGCAGTGTGCTACTGAAGCAGGTTTAGCTCCTGTTTTGATGTCTTTGGTTTTCAGGTTTTCAAGCTTGATCTCTTGGCTAGGTTCTAGGAGATTAATTTGCTATTTTCTTTGCTGAGATTTGATAGTGCTGTTGGGGAATGATATTCTTGTGCCTAGATGGGGATCAACCGGTTTGATGTTCGGCTCTGGTGGCATTTTTGTCTGTTTCTTACTGTTTTTTCATTGATTGAGCAGCTAAGTACTGTGAAGCTTTATGCTGATGATGCAGTAGTTCAAAGGTTGTAGCTGCCCTTGCTGATATGCTGCTGATACTGAGTAGCAGGAAGCAGCTACTGGGGGAAGTGAAATGCTCTTTGTTGTGTTGTGAAGTATGGTATGGAGCCATGTTGTTTGATACCTCTTGCTAGAAAGTGCCGAGGTGGTATGATTTGGTCTGCAACTTCACAATGGACCAGGAGGTTGTATACTGTTCGTGGTGTGATTTGCTCGAGATACCTTTTCTTGGCATTGTATGCCCATAAGGGGTTGTTTTTGGACCAAGGTAGTTGTGCCCGTAGTGCTTCAATCGTTTCGGCTGTATGCTTATTACTTTCATGTCCCAGGTTATGGTTTGAGATTATGACATGTTCATGTGGTTTGGGGCACACTCCAATGTCTTTGTTCTAATTCCAAGTCAGAAAAACAGTTGGGGTTAGCACAAAATTTTGTATCTTTCATTTAATTTTAATGCATTTTACTTACCAAAAAAAAAAGCTAGAAGGCCCTCTGGATTTCTGATGGCCTTTGGGGTTTTTCTTTCTTATCTTAGAACGATAGCTTTCATGTTTTTTCTGTTGTTTCTATCTCTTTGGTCTATTTTTGGCCGGTGGTTTGTTTTTCTATCTTGTAGGGTTAGTGACATTTTTCCCGATGCTCGGGGCTTGCCCCTTATGTCTATGTTCTACTTCCAAGTCAGAGGAAAATCGCAATCACTACTAGGAACTATTAGTTAAGGATGATAAAAATCAAAATTTGAACTACATCTCTTGGCTGGCTCTCGCCGTCACCAGTGCCGGCCATGGCCGGCCCCCTGTTGGCACCATCGTTTCCCCCCAGGGTTTCTTTTCCTTCTCCGTCCCCCAACCTTTCTTTATCGACGATGGATTCAGCAATAGTTTTGTCTCCATCGCCTCTTCCCCACGCTCATTCTCATCCTCTCTCCCAACCCTCTCACCCTTTCCCTCCCTTGCAGAGGGATGCTTTGTCTCCATCCCATGCTCCATATGCGTCCTTCTTGGAGCGTGTGAAGCTGATGGACCGATGCCAGAGTCACTTGTTGTCGAATGGTGACTTGGATGTTTTGGAGCCAGCGGCTTCCCCGAACGGTGATGCTCCTGATCATGTTGCGGCTACCATTCCCCTACTTCCGGGGCAAATCCCTCAGGTGACCCTCCTCCCTTTCCGAAATTTTTTTTTGGTAAATAAGTAAATGCATTAAAATGAATGAAACTTCACAAAAGGATGTTCTAACTCCAAGTGTTTTGCCAACTCAGAATTAGAACAAAGAGCTAGGGCATACCCCGAGCATCACCATGAACAAAATCATGAACCGAGCGAAAGAAACAACAATTGGATGTACATCATCTAAACTAGCAACACCGCTTCTCCTTACCCCAAGCCAGCAGCTGCACATGTAAACCGGCATCAGCCAGAGCTAGCAGCAGCTACCACTCCGCCAAAAGAACGGAACAAGCAAAATGCACTCCAGCAAAAATACACTCCGGAAAAAAGCACTCCGGCAATATGCACTCCGGATTCAACTGACTCAGTCCCACTCCGGCCTTTTAACGACACACTGCCCAACTCCAGATAAAGCAGGCAAATCTACTCCGTCCAAATGCACTCCGGAAATCTTTCTACATAATTCCTTCATCGAATAGCCAACACCAGAGAAGCCACATCAGCAAATGGGTGCAAAACTTGCATGCTCAAATCCACGTCAGCTATACGGATCCCAGTAGAACATCATCATCCTTATCAACAACAGAACAGAACCAGCTCTTCACAGATCTAGCTCTTCACAAAACTCCAGATAGTGAAGGCACAAGGCCACTCCAGCCATAAGAGCATCTTCATCCACTCCAGCCAATGAGACAAAAATCACTCCAGAAACATGACGCAAGGCCACTTCGGCCGCATAGCAAAGAAGCACTTGGGCCTCCAAGCTGCCTCAAGGCACAAACCACCCACTCCCAAACCAGCAGCTGCAGGTTTTCATGCGTGAAAAGTCCGGTTTTCCTTGGATGCAGCTTTACGCCGCCTCCCAGACTTGTACTGTAGCCAGGGTTCTTCAGTCGGGGACATAAAGGCATTGCCATGTAGCCCAGCTAAAAATTCAATTTGATTACAATTCTGGATACCCGGTAAACTCATTGCTGATTTCAGCAATGAAGACAGGAATCCAAAAACAACCTTCTCCTCTTCCGGAGAGAAAGAGGCACTGTGGGTTTGAGAGATGTCAGCCGTAAAAACTAGTTGGAAAGCCAACAAATAAGCATCAGGGGGAAACCCTTTATCTGTCGCATCCAACAGAAAGGCTAAGGGGAACTTACTAAGGTTCTCAATAGTTATATCCTGCTAGCACCTGTTCAGGAAGTCCTTCACAAGGTTTCTAAGCTCAGCAGGGGTGTCTTGAAATAGTTGGCGAGAGCCATTTGAGTCCAGGAGTTGCTGTAAAGCCAAGTACAACAGATCCTCCTCAAATGGATCCTCATCATCTGAATCAGAGATAGAGATCTGATCGACGATCAGATCCGTATCCGGTATACTACCATCCAGAGCATCCTTCATGTTCACAGTGCTAGTCCCAACTAGAATAACAGGAGAGCCATCCAGGGAGTATTTCTGAACGATCCGAGAGATAAATTCGAGGGTAAAATTAGGATCTATCACCGCAATTGGACCCGAAGCATGCGAATCAGGCGGGACCGCAAGGTGATGAACATCATCACCAGGTTCCAGCTTCACAAATATTTTCGAAATCCTCTTGGACTAATGTTGCTTTATCCATTGGCACTTATCAGAATCCCCCTCTGAAATATTTCCCTCCCCAACCCATTGAAAGGGAAGTTGTCTCCTTTTCTCCCCCTGCTGATGTTCTTTAGCAGGTCCAGGATTTATGGGGAGCAATGTTGGTGGGCTATTTCGTCGTTAGTCCTCTCCATTTTCAGGCTGTTAATGCCATTGCTCGTAAAATCTAGGCCAAATTTGGTCTACGGCATGTAGCTGGGAATGACAACGGCTTCTTTTTCTTTCATTTTGACACTAAAGATCATTTGAATCGCTGTTTAGCTTATGGTCCCTGGTCCTTAGGTAGGAGAGCCATTTTCCTCAAAAGATGGGCGCCCGGTATGGTGCTAGCAAAGGATTCTTTCCAATCATACCCAATCTGGATCACATTGTCCAAGGTCCCGACTGAATTTTTGACCCCTTTAGGCCAAGGTTAGATTGCCAGTGGAGTTGGTAAACCTCTCCAACTTGATCCGAGCACTGCTAGAATGGAACGACTCAATTTTGCAAGGGTTTGTGTTGAAGTGTCCAAGGGTGCACATCTCCCTACAAAAATCAGATTAAAATCAAGTGCTGATGATGCAGCCTCTACTGTTGAGATAGAGGTTGCTTACCATGGGAAGCCTGTGCATCGGGTGAAGGGTTGCGATGCCAATTTGGGTATTCAACCTGCTGTGAATAAATCTGTGTCTCCTAGGTAGGCTACTGTTTCCCCTTCCAGCCTGTTTTCTGCCACAGGCCAAGTTTATTCCACTGACGGGGATTCTCGTGCGTCAGTTGGGGGTTACCAATTGGCCTTTTCCTTGAAGCCTTCATCTCTTTCTCCTGCTGTTGGTGTTGGTTAGGAGTTAGGTGAAGTTGATCAAGTGCAACCAGCAGCTAAGCCCCTCTATGACTCCCATCTGCTGACCATTACACTGAAGCCTGCTGATGAAGTCTCCACTCCTAGTGTTGTTGCTGCTACTGGTGCCTCTGATGAGCTAAAGGCTTGCTTCGGCCAGCGTGATCCAGCCCCTGATCCTAGTGTGCTTTTGGTTGACAATGAGACTCAACCTCTGGGTGTAGCTAGCAGGGAGTCTCCTGAGCTGCTGGTCTCCCTTCCTCTCCCTAACTCCATGGCTGCCTCTTATTTGACGGTATCGCTTCAACTTGAAGGACAGTATTTTCTAGATTGTGCTGTCACAGTCTTGGACGATGTCTCGTCTGGTATGCCAACTGAAGCTGCGATTGAAGAAGCTCCTACAGTTGACTCTACTCCCAGCCCTCATGATGTCCAATGTGATTTGGCTCCTGAAGTTGATTTTGCAAGTAGGATTGCTTATGATGTTGCGCATTTGCGGAAGCAACTTGTGGAGATTAAAGATCAGCATTGCCTTGACCTGCATCTGCCTTGTTGCACCTAGGCTACCTGTGAATCTGTCCATGTTGGGTCATCTTCTGGGTGTGAGGCTGCTGTGTAGGGCGTGTTGTTACGTAGTGCTAATGCTTCCCCCAGTTTCCCTCAGGGCCTCTTGTCGGATGCACTGATGATGAACTATTTGCTAAGCAGGCAATAAATGGGAGGTTTTTTTTTTGGTAAGTAAAATGAGATTAAATAAAATAAAAATTTACAGAACAATGTTCTACCTCCAAATGTTTTGCCAACCTAGAGGTGTAACAATACGCTAGGGCATACCCCGAGCACTACCATAAACCAATTCAAGAAAGCGTACAAAAAACAGAAAAACAATGCTCATCTAGGTTACGAAGGAAAAAACTAAACCGTTGCGGATCTCTTTGAGTGAAGGAACTCATCATGTCAATCAGAAATCCATATCTAGGGATCTGGAGACATTTATCAAATCACGTGTGCAGCATCCATCAATGTGTATAATGGCTAGGCCAGCATCAATGATGCATCAATCAGTGCCTTACGTACACAATGTCTTCATTTGTCATCTTTTGGATCCATGGGAACACCTGTTCGAGGTAGCATCATTAGCCATCGGCTGGATTGGTTCACTCCTATGTAATCGTGTCCTGCAAGAAAGATATTTTTTTTCTTTTTTTTATATTAAATGCATTAAATATATAAACGAAAAAATACAAAAGGCACTCCGTCTTCAAAGTGCCACTCCGGACTCAAAAGGCACTCCAGCTTCGTGAATCCACTCCGGCCTTGAAAGTCAATCTGGCTCCAACAAGCCACTTCGGCCTCAAAGCATGCAATCCACTCCGGCTTGTTGTTGTGCTACAAGCACTCCAATTCCGAAATGGCACTTCGTCCTCCGTCTTCAAAATGCCACTCCGGCCTTAAAACACGCAATCCACTCCGTCCTTTAGAGTGTAGAGGCACTCCGGCTTCAAAAAGAAAACACTCCGGCCTCAACTCACATTTGCCACTCCGTCCATTAAGTGTGCAAGAAAGTAGTCCGGCTTCACAATGCTACTCCGGCTTCACAATGGCACTCCGCTTGTCATCCAATACACACAGACCATATCTAAGGGATATGGGAAGTTATCAAAAAGGGAACAGTCCATCCCACAAGAAATTTTTTTTTTTTTGTAATTAAATGCATTAAATATATAAACGAAAAAAAACAAGAGGCACTCCGTCTTCAAAGTGCCACTCCGGACTCAAAAGGCACTCCAGCTTCATAAATCCACTCCGGCCTTGAAAGTCAATCTGGTTCCAGCAAGCCACTCCGGCCTCAAAACATGTAATCCACTCCGGCTTGTTGGTGTGCAACAAGCACTCCAGCTCCGAAATGCCACTCCGTCCTCCGTCTTCAAAATGCCACTTCGGCCTTAAAACACGCAATCTACTCCGTCCTTTAGAGTGTAGAGGCACTCCGGCTTCAAAGAGAAAACACTCCGGCCTCAACTCACGTTTACCACTCCGTCCACTAAGTGTGCAAGAAAGTACTCCGGCTTCACAATGCTACTCCGGCTTCACAATACCACTCCGGCTTGTCATCCAATACACACAGACCATGTCTAAGGGATATGCGAAAGTATCAAAAAGGGAACAGTCCATCCCGCAGGCAATTTTTTTTTTTTGGGACAAGAATACAGGGAAGAAACAAAATGAGAACAACCCATCCTGAGACAATGTTTTTTTTTTTTTAAATTCCAACTCATTAGATATATTCTCGAGGTGTGTATGTCATTTTCCAATGTTGTCTTCAATTGATCTCGAACTGCATTGATAATCATCGAAAAAAAATGTGGAATATCTTGTGGGGCGGATTCTTAAAAAATTCGCTTGTTACGCTCCTTCCAGATGAAATAAACTGTGGCTGTAAGAGTAATCCTTTTAGAACGAGCCATAAAATTCTTTCCTTTCCATTTCTGGGCCGCCCAATCAATGTTTTGCTTCCAATCAGGGTAGGGCCACTGAATGCCCGCTTTCCTTTGGATCCGGGACCAAAGATCTTTAGAGAATAAACAGGAAAAGAAGAGATGTTCGTGATTTTCGTCAGCCGAGTCACAAAGGATGCATTTAGAAGAGAGATTGGGAACCCCATGGATGCGATCATTGGTACTTAGCCTACCTTTAATGGCCAACCAGAGTGTGAAGGCATGAGCAGGAATATGGAAGGGACCCCAAACTAGATTAGTCCATGTCAAAGTCGGCTTATGAGGATGGATAAGAAAGTAAGCAGATTTAGATGAAAATTTACCATCAATATTGTCATCCCATCTCACCGAGTCAGATCTATTGGCGTTGGGAGGATAAGAGGGCATTTTCTCTACAAGACAAGAGATTTCGTGATCATATGGATTTGGCCATACCCATTGGTTGTTTCTGATAATCATATGAACTTTTGCATCCCCTGGCAGCCCCGAGACCAAACGAGTACGATCAGAACTAACCATACTTAGTGGCCCCAACAGGTGCCAATTGTCATGCCATAAAAAAGTTTCAGACCTGTCACCGATGGTATGGATGGAGTGAGAGCGCATGAATGGGAAAAGTTTCATAATCTTCCTCCAACTCCATGGTGTTGACTCCGGGACTTTAATAGTCCAAATACAGCGGTCTCTTATCCTGTTTTTATGAATCCAAGAGGACCAGACCGACTCAGGATCTTTAGAGATGAGCCTCCACAAGAGTTTGCATATGAGAGCTTTATTCATATCCCGCAGGTTTCTAAGACCCAACCCACCCTCACTCTTAGGGTAGCACACTTCATCCCATGCAACCTTTTCAGTAAACTTTCCTTCAGAAGATCCAAACCAAAGGAATTGACGAATGATACATTCAATCGATTTGAGAATGGATTTGGGCAAGATGAAAATTGAGGCCCAGTTGTGACGGACCGGGTTATTTTCCCCTCCGTCAATAAACTAATATAATTTAATATTTAATAATTTCTGTAGAAAATTGTGCAGAGTTCCCTTTGTAAGTTGAACGTTTACCAAATACAAGTACCTGTAAGAAACTCTGCACAACGTTCACAGATATATTTAATATCATACACAGGATCTCTGATCCACTAAACCTCAGTAGTGGCACCGGCGTCATAACTCAGGTATGACGTCGGCGGAGGTAATGATGCCAACTATAGAACCCAAGCATAACCACAAACACAACTGCGGAAGTGTTACAATCCATCATACAAAATCAAAACCGTTTATCCACAAAAACTCCCATACCATACATAATCAAACTAGATCCTCGAGGTTTCTTCAAAATCCACGTTGTCGATCTTGCTTCTTGGTCCTACTCTGTTTCGTTGGGCATCAGGGAATCTTCATCTGAAAAGAGAGAGTGCAAGGGTGAGCTTATCGCTCAGCAAGTATAATCATACCTCACTATCAAACTATGGATAATATAAACATGATAATGAAAAGGGGTATCAGGCAATTGAAATATCATGAGATATGAAAGGGAAGGAACATTCAATTAACATTCAATTATCGTTTAACTTATGTTTTCACATTTTTACTTTAATCTTTGCGGACCAGGGCCAGTAGGTTGTACTAGCAAACGATGCGGGAGAATGAGGAAAGGATCATGATACTCCACATGATCTAAGGCCGTGAGGGATTATCTTTAACGACCCATCCGGGGGGTCGGGTACATCGTGCCGTAAATCGCCCATTCCCCCGGGGTACCAGGGCAATCCTCGTTCTTCCACAATAGTATCCCAAGGCGTGACACTGCCATCACTCGCTCACACAAGCGACCAGAATACGCAGCCAGAGTATTCTTCGGGTTTCCACCGAGATGAACGTGTCAAACCAAAGAATACTACCCATCTAGAAGTCCATGGTCCTAGTTTCATGATTCTATTTCTATTTTCATTTCCATTTGAGGGAAAGTCCACCATATCCATTTTTTTCGTATCTCCCGCCATTTGGGAGGTTTCATCATACACATATCACATTGTGGACTTCCCTCCATGTACTTGTTCGGTTCTTACTTCTTCTTGAAACTTAAGCATGTTATCCACATTTCCATTTATATGCATCCTTATCATAATTCATGAGAGGAATTTAGATTTCTTACCATTTACAAGCCATTCACATCGGGGTCCTCCGGAGCCCGTTTCGATACAACCAATGTACAAATTTATAACGTTAAGCTTACATTATACGCATTTGGAACGTGGCGATTCAGACTTTGAAATCAAATTAACATT
>JAODPA010068745.1:0-10100 GCA_025585075.1 Nepenthes mirabilis | reverse complement strand
GAATTGATACCTGGTATGCACATAATTTTACCTCTATTCTATGAAACTTTTATGAAATTTATGTCATTATTTCTTATACCTTGTGTTTCTAATATAATTTTCCTACAATAACATTTGTATGTGTTCTGAAATTCTACTTAAATGCTCTTATAGGCTTTGATTCTCATAGTTGATGCTCCCATATGTCTTAAACCTTCAAATATATGTTATACATGTATTGATTTCACACTTAAATTATACCTACATGCTTAAAAATTGAGAGAAATTGTTGAAACCATATAATTTTACTAATTGTTTTGCAATTCTTATTGTGAACAATTTCATATATTTGAAAATTTTATAATGTAACTTTTACATAATTTAAAATTGCATATTTAAGCTCCTATAAGAATTATGATACAATGCATGACAAGTATTTGAAGAATTAAGAAAAAAATTATAAGGTAACAGTTTTTAAATGTAGTAATTAGAAGTAATTAAATTAATATAAATGAATTGAGGTCAAATGGTATGGGAGAAATTGTATTGAAAAAGCCTAAAGATCCGAAATTGGCAAAATCAGGATTCAACATTGTAAATCTTGAAAAGTTAATTCGTAAATAAGATTCAAATTTTAAATTATAATAATCACGACTTATTAAACTAATATAATCAAAATTAGGATCCAAAAGTGTAAAAAAATGGGTTAAAAAGTCGAAATGGATCTCTAACAGTGCGTGTGCGAAGCAGGCTTACTGTAGGCCTAACCCGTGCCCGAGGTGTGATCGAGGTGCGAAAAACATAATGTTGCACCCAAGGTATACTAGGGGCGTTTGGCAGAATGGGCATGCCCGATGCACGTTTGAGGCGCGATTTTTAATGTTGTGGCGCCCGAGCGGTGCCTCACTGGCGCTTGAGGCGCCAGTCCGCATATTTAAGCGTGGGTTTCATTTTATTCGGCCATTTTTCACTTGGAAAGAGAGAGAGGAAGAGGAGTTTGAGACTTTCAAGTCTGTTTCCGGCTTAGACCTTGTTGGAGAAGTTGTAGATCATGTCGAGGCAAGTGCACCCATATACTTTTCATTTATTTGTTTCACTTTTTGTTTTGATCTCTTTGAGTATTTTTGTTTCGATATCCGTTCATACTTTTATTTATGATACCTATCTATTGAGCATGTATATATGTTAATTTCATATCCGATTTCTAAATTTTATGCGGTATTTCGTAAGTGAAATCTAACCTTGCGCTCGAATGCTTTTACTCAATTATTTTGAGATTTTTAGATGATTTGGCTTTAGAAAATTGATACCCATATTTTAAGTATAATTATTTATTGATTGGGTATCCAATTTGATAATTTTATGCGATTTTGTGTACATGAAAAATCCTAACCCATGCCCCGTCATTTTTGTCTGTTTATTTTAGGATTTATGTATGATTTGGCTTTAAATAATTGAAACCCTAGTGTGGTGAACATTGTTACCTTAATTATTTGATACTTATTTACATGTAAATTATATATGACATTTTGTGTGTCTCGAAAATTATATTGTGAACCGTTTATAAAGGAATTTTTTGTCTAGAATATCTAAAGTTATATTTGGCTCAATGTGGTAAAGATTTTCTAATTTTTTTCTAAACTTCATGTTAATTTGTACATGTATTTGAAGTCATGTAAAGGCTTAAATTTTCAAGAATCTAAATATCTGTATTTGTATCCAAGAAATATGAAAATATGAAAAGTATAAGAAGGAACCTCTACAATTGTTAAGAATTATAAACCGTTCTTCAGAGAGTGAGGATTAAGTAATAAGAACTAAGTATGAAAACTTCCTTAAGATAAGATAAGAAATTAGAACTTTAAATCCTGTTATTCGATATCTGTTATGTGGCATCTGAATTTGTTATCTGAAATCTGTTATCCGATATCCATTATCTATTATATGAATTTGTTATCCGTTTCGTCAGTACTGGTACTGTCATTTGGATCCGTTATCTGTTTCTTCAGTATTGATATTATAATCCATATCTGCTTCTATGAGATTCTGTAGGTAAAAGGGAATTATAAATTTGAATGTGATATCTATATCTAAAGAAAATTATAAACAAGATATGAAAGTTAAACGTATTCTGGAAGTGCATTTAATCATGTATCATGTTTATGCATCACGTATTATACTGCTATTTCTTTTCTTTTGCATTATTTTGAGTATATTGCTTATTGTCTTCATTATATTTATACATTGTTGAGTATTCAATTCACTCTTTACTATTTTTCTGCCTTCAGATGAGTACGAGCTTATACCCAATGAGAAATACAAGTCCTGGTTGGCTAGGCTAAGGATTTGGAAGAAGCTTTTATAGTTTTGGGTTTATAAGTTTATATACATGTATGGAGGACTTGTATAGTTTTGGATGGACATGTTGGTGCATATTATGTATATTAATGATGTTCTGATGAGTTAGTTTTTATTGTATATTAATAATTTTATGTACTTTCGAAGGTTATTATGATTTGATACATTTCACCTAGTGATATCTCTATGTTCCGATATTATGTCCGAAGATACAACGTCGAAGTCACGAATATATTGTGGCATATGTGGATCCTGTGTTTGTTTAGATAATTTATTTTTTATGGATTTCTATATATTTTATAGGTGAGTAATACAGGTTCAAGTTTAGTTTGACGGTCATTTTACAGTAGGAACCTTGTGGTTTTTAGTTAGGATTTTTATGGTCATTATAGTTGGTATCAGAGAAGGAGATACCTTAGATTTAATCTGAACCTTATACGAAAGTTTAGGTTAAAGTAATATAGATTAAATAAATATATGAAGGTATAGGATGATTAAGTTAGACTGATACTTCTAGTTATCCTCGTTTGATTAACTTTGGCTTGGATTGAGTTAAGATGAGTTAGCTATGTTTGACCGTATAGTATATAGTGTCCTGGTTAGTATTCAAGTTGAATTGTTACCTGACTCAAATTGTTCTTATTTCTAAGAGAGTATTAGTAATGGCACCTAGACGAAGAGCTTCGCGTGGTGGTGTCCATCTGCAAGATCGAGAGGTGGAGTATTTGAACATTCTTGAAAGGATAGCAAATCTTATGGAGGCTATGGGGTAAAGTATTTTAGCTCCAATTTCAGTTCCAGTTCCTGCCCCAACTCTTAAAAATCCTCGGGTGACAGCTTATGACCGTTTTATAAATGAACCTGTACTTGAGTTTTTGGGAGAGACAGATCCACTGAAAGCAGAAAATTGGATTTGGAGGCTCAAAAGGGTATTTTCAGTCATCCGATATTCTGAATGAGATAAAGTTTTATTCGCTACTCATTGATTAGAAGGTGAGGCCAACCATTGGTGGGCAATGAAGAAGAGAACTCTAGGGGTACCTGAGGATGAAATTTCTTGGGACATATTTGAAGAGGTCTTTATGGATAAATATTTTTCTAACAATCTTTGAAAACAGAAAGATGATGAATTTATTCAGCTAAGACAAAGGGATCGTACGGTGGCAAAGTACAACACAAAATTTACTAAGTTGTCACATTATACGCCTTATGTGATGGATGAGGAAGTGAGAAAGGTAATGAGGTTTCAGCAAGGTTTGAGGTTTGAAATTAAAAGGCAGCTATCGACATTAAATTTACGAACCTACGAGGAGATATTAGTTCAAGCACTGATATTTGAGAAGGAGCTTAGGGTTGAGGAATATTCTAAAAAGAGAACAACGAATTTAGGAGAATCAGAGACAAACTCTAATTCAGGAGCGGAAGGACCCACTAAGAAAGCTAAGATGGTGGATAAGGAAAAAGATAGTGTTGAAATTCAAATAGTACTAAGTCCTCAAACAGTAGCAACAGCCAGTTCCTATTGCGAAAAAGTACATCCAGGGAAGCCTTATCAGAAAACGATGGGAGTCTATTTTAAATGTGGTCAACAGAGTCATCTGATCAAGAATTGCTCCCATTCTAAGAAGTCAATATCCCATAAACCTACAGTTTCAGACAAAGTAATCTTAGATTAAAGTGTAGAAATCGAAGGCATCACCATGTAGTGGAAGGTAAAATTTTTAACTTCGAGTTGCTTTAGCTTGCATATTATAATTTGAATTTGGACTCTATGTTTCCAATTATATTTTCAAATTATGTGGATTACAGATTTTGCTTTAGCTGTACCAATATCCTAGGGATTTTTCTTTGGTCAATGAATATTATACTGAAAATAAATGATCAATCAGAGTAGCGCAGTAGAAGTGTTAGCCTATGATCCATAAATTTCATAATGATACCAAAGTTCCGCGAGAATAATCGTTTCGGGGCTTAGGGTAAATCAAAGTAAGACTTTATTGTCCGTTTGGAATTTTGTAATAAGTTAGAGATGTGGTCAATAAATTTAGTTTGCCTTCAAATTTGGTGAATTATCGTGATGTCTCCTACGTATCGATGATTGAGAAAGTCAACATGTGATCGGGTTAAGCCATTGTGGGAGATTAGGAATTCGTCTTATAATAAGGTTTCAATTTAAATTTTTTGGGGTATTAAGAATCAGGATAATTCAGTTGGTTAAGGTTCTCTAAGAAAATCATTTAATTAAAAAAGCATCTTGGGAACGGAAAAAAGAATTTTGGAAAGATTATCCCTGATTGTTGAATTTGGAGGTCCGTTAAATTTTAAGGACGAAATTTCTATAAGTGGCAGAGTGTTGTAAAGTACCGGTTTTTAAATATGGTAATTAGGAGTAATTAATTTAATATAAATGAATCAAGATTAAAAAAAATAGAAGAAATTGGATTGAAAAGGCCAAAGACTCGGAATTAGCAAAATCAAGAACCGACATTATAAACCTTAAAAAGTTAATCTATAAATAAGATTTGAGTTTTAAATTATGATAATCGTGACTTATTAAATTAATATAATCAAAAATAGAGTCTAAAGATGTGAAAAATTAAGTTAGAAAGGTCAAATCAAATCTTAAACGACGCATGCCCAATACATGCCCGATGCATGCCCGAGGTGCACATGGGGCACGTTTGGTAGAATGGGCATGCCCAATGCACTCTCAAGGCGCAGTTTTCAATGCTACAAGGCTTGAATAGTGCCTAACTGCCCCTCGAGGTGCCAATCCGCGTATTTAAGTGCAGGTTTCGTTTTAATTAGCCATTTTTTGTGTGGAAAGAGAGAGAAGAGTGAGAGAAAATGTGAAGGAGAAGGGAGAAGAAAAAGAGCTCGAGGATTCCAAGTTTGTTTTCGACTTAGAGCTAGTTGAAGAAGTTGTAGATCGAGTCGAGGTAAGTGCACCCATATATTTTTCTTCTACTCGTTTCAGTTTTTATTCTGATCCCTTTAGATATTTTCGTCCCGATACCCATTCATGCTTTTATTTTATCATACCCATATATTAAGTATGTATATATATTGATTTCACGTCTGATTTTTAAATTTTATGCAGTATTTCATACGTAAAACTCTAACCCCGCGCCCAAATGCTTTTACCCAATTATTTCGAGACTTTTGCATGATTTGACTTTGAAAAATTGATACCCATGTCTTGAGCATGATTATTTATCGATTGGGTGCCCAATTTGGTAATTTTATGAGGTTTGATGTACGTGAAAAACCCTAACCCACACCTCGTTATTTTTGCCCGTTTATTTTGGAGTTTATGTATGATTTGGTTTTAATAATTGAAACCCTAACCTGGTGAACGTTTTTACCTTAATTATTTGATATTTATTTTCATGTAAATTGTATATGATATTTTGTGTGTTCCAAAAATTATATTGTGAATCGTTTTTGAAGGAATTTATTATCTGAAAGCTCTAAAGTTATATTTGGCTCAATGTGATAAGGATTTTTTAATTTTTTTTAAGTTTTATGTTAATTTGTACATATATTTGAAGCCATGTAAAGATTTTTGTTCCTAAGAATCTGAATATCTGTATTTGTATTCAAGAAATATAAAAATATGAAAAGTATAAAAAATGACCTCTACGATTGTTAATAATTATGAACCGTTCTCCAGAGAATGAAGACTAACTGATAAGAATTAAGTGTTAAAATTTCCTTAAGATATGATAAGAAATTGAAACTTTAAAATCTATTATCCGATATCTGCTATCCGCCATCTGAATTTGTTATCTGAAATCTATTATCCAATATCTGTTATCTACCATATGAATTTGTTATCCATTTCATCAGTACCAGTACTGCCATATAAATCTATTATCTAATCCGTCACTACCGATATTACCATCTGTATCTGCTTCTATAAGATTCTGTAGGCAAAAGGGAATCAGAAATTTGAATGCAATATCTATATCTAAAGAAAATCAGAAACAAAATATAAAAGTTATACGTATTCCGAAAGTGTATTTAATCATGCCTCATGTTTATGCATCACACATTATACTCCTATTTCTCTTCTCTTGCATTATTTTGAGTATATTATTTATTATCTTTATTATATTTGTACCTTATTGAGCATTCGACTCACGCCTTACTATTATCTGCCTTCAAATGAGTATGAACTTATACCCAATGAGGAGTGGCTGAGGATTTGGAAGAAGTTTTTGTACTCTTAGGTTCATAATTTTATATACATGTATAGAGGACTTGTATAGTTTTGGATGGACATGTTGGTGTATATTGTGTATATTGATGATGTACTGATGAGTTAGTTTCCGCTATATATCGATAATTTTACGTACTTTCATAGGTTATTATGGCTTGATGCTCTGCACCTAGTGGTATCTCTCTATTCCGATATTATATTTGGAGATACAGTATCAGAGCCACGAATATATTGTGGCACATGTGGATCTTGTGTTTGTTTAGATGATTCATTTTTTATGGATTTGTATATATTTTACAGGTGATTAATACAGGTTCAAATTTAATTTGACGGTCATTTTATAGTCAGAACCTTACCGATTTTTTATTAAGATTTTCAGAGTCGTCACAGTTGGTATCAGAGAATGAGATACTTTAGATTTGATCTAAATTTTATACAGAAACTTAGGTTAGAGTAAAATTGATTGAATAAGTCAATGAAGGCATATGATGATTAAATTAGACCGGATAGTTTTAGTTATCCTTATTTGATTAACTTAAACTTGGATTAAATTAATATTAGTTAGTTATGTTTGACCGCATAATATATGATGTCCTAGTTAGTATTCAAGTTGAATTGTGATCTAATTCAAATTGTTTTTATTTTAGAGAGAGTATTAGCAATGGCACTTAGACGAAGAGTTTCGCGTGGTGGTAGCCATATGTAGGATCGAGAGGCGAAGTATTTGAACATTCTTGGACGGATAGCAAATTTTATAGAGGCTATGGGGCAACGTAATTTAGATGTAGTTCCAGTTTCAATTCCTGCCCTAGCTCTTGAAAATCCCGGGACAACAGCTTATGACCATTTTACAAATGAACGTGTGCCTAAGTTTTTGGGAGAGCTAGATCCACTGAAAGCAGAAAGTTAGATTTGGAGGCTCAAAAAAATGTTTTTAGTCATCCGATATCTCGAAGGAGATAAAGTTTTATTCACTTCTCATCAACTAGAAGGCGAGGCCGACTATTGGTGGGCAATGAAGAAGAAAGTTATAGGTGTGCCTGAGGACGAAATTTCTTAGGATATGTTTGAAGAGGTCTTTATAGATAAATATTTTCCTGACAGTCTTCGGGAATAGAAAGAGGAGGAATTTATTCGGCTAAGGTAAGAGGATCGTTCGGTGGTGGAGTACGATGCAAAATTTATTGAGTTGTCAAGTTATGTGCCTTATGTGGTGGATGAGGAAGTGAGGAAGGCAAGGAGGTTTTAGCAGGATTTGAGGTCTAAAATTAAAAGGTAACTATCGACATTAAAGTTACAGACCTACGGGGAGATATTAGATCGAGTACTGATATTTGAGAAAGAGTTTAGAGTTGAGGAATATTCTAAGAAGAGAGTAGAAAATCAAGGAGAATTAGAGACAAATTCTAATTCAAGAGCAAAAGGACCCACTAAGAAAGCTAAGCTGGTAGATAAGGAAAAAGACAGAGCTGAAATTCAGACAGTATCGAGTCCTTAGACAGTAGCAACCACCTATTTCTATTGCAGAAAAGTACATCTAGGGAAGTCCTATCATAAATTGATGGGAGCCTATTTTAAATTTGGTCAACAGGGTCATCTGATCAAGGATTGCCCCCATTTTAGAAGTCGATGTCCTATAAGCCTACAGTTTCAGACAAAGTAATCTTAGATTAAAGTGCCGAAATCGGAGGCATCACCAAATATAGTGGAAGGTAAAATTTTTAACTTCAAGATGCTTTAGCTTGTGTGTTATATTTTAAATTTGGACTCTATGTTTCCAATTATATTTTCAAATTATGTTAATTACAGATTTTACTTTAGCTGTACCAATATTCTTGGGATTTTTTTTTAGTCAATAAATATTATACTGAAAATAAATGATCAATCAGAATAGTGTAGCAGAAGTGTGGGCCCATGGTCCATAGATTTCAGAATGATATTGAAGTTTCGCATGAATAATCATTTTGAGGCTTAAGGTGAATTGAAGTAAGAGTTTATTATCTGTTTAGGATTTGTAATAAGTTAGAGAGGTGGTCAATAAATTTGGTTTGCCTTCGAATTTGATGGATTATCATGATGTCTCCTATGTATCGATGATTGAGGAAGTAAGTATGTAATCAGGTTAAACCGTTGTGGGAGATTAAAAATTTGTCTTATAATAAAATTTTAATTTAGATTTTTGATAGAAAGTATCAGATATTAAGAATCAGGATAATTCAGTAGGTTAAAATTCTCTAAGAAAATCATTTAATTAAGAAAGCAACTTGGGAACGCAAAGAAGAATTCTAGAAAAATTATCTCCAATTGTTGAATTTGGAAGCTCGTCAAATTTTGATGACAAAATTTCTATAAGTGGGGGAGAGTTGTAAGGTTCCGATTTTCAAATATGATAATTAGGAGTAATTAAATTAATATAAATGAATCGATGTCAAAAGATATGGGAGAAATTGAATTGAAAATCCCAAAGACTCGGAATTGGTAAAATCGAAAACCGACATTATAAACCTTAAAAAGTTAATTCGTAAATAAAATTTGAGCTTTTAATTATAATAATCCCAACTTATTGAGCTAATATAATCAAAATTAAGGTCCACTAGTACGAAAAATTAGATTAGAATGGTCGAATCGGGTCCTGGATGACACGTGTGCAAAGCAATCTCGCTACAGGCTTGACCCACACCAGACTCGTGCCCGAGGCATGATTGGGGCACCAAAAATAGAATGTTTTGCCCAAGGCGCACGCGAGGTGCACCCGGGGCACGTTTGGTAGAATGGGCGCGCCCGATGCGCAATCAAGGCACGATTTTCAGTGCTACGATGCCTGAATAGTGCCCGACTGTTGCTCGAGGTGCCCGTCCACGTATTTAAGCGCGGGTTTCGTTTTATTCGACCATTTTTTATGTGAAAAGAGAGAAAGGAGAGAGAGAGAGAGAATGCAAAAGAGAACGAGGAGGAAGTGGAATTCGAGGCTTCCGAGTCTGTTTTTGACTTAGACCTAGTTAAAGAAGTTATAGATCGGGTCGAGATAAGTGCACCCATATACTTTTCTTCTGCTTGTTTCACTTTTTATTTCGATCATTTTGGGTATTTTCATCCCGATATCCGTCCATATTTTTATTTTATGATGCTCATATATTGAGTATATATATATATGTTGATTTCACGTCTGATTTCTAAATTTTACGCAATATTTTGTACGTGAAATCTTAACCCTGCGCCCTAATGCTTTTACCCGATTATTTTGAGATTTTTATATGATTTGGCTTTAAAAAATTAATATTCATATTTTGAGTATGATTATTTATCGATTAGGTATCTGATTTGATAGTTTTATACAGTTTTGTGTACTTGGAAAACCCTAACCCGTGCCCCATCATTTTCACTCGTTTATTTTGGGGTTTATACATGATTTGGCTTTAAATAATTAAAACCTTAGCTTGGTGAATGTTTTTATCTTAATTATTTGATGTTTATTTTCATGTAAATTATATACAATATTTTGTGTATTCCAAAAATTATGTTATGAACCATTTATGAATGG
>JAODPA010068744.1:0-10100 GCA_025585075.1 Nepenthes mirabilis | reverse complement strand
TACACCCACACACACACACCCACCCACACACACACACACACACCCAGTCGCCCACACATACACCCAGCACATACTTGCCTCACATACACACACACACCCAGTCCACACAAGCACATACTCCTCACAAAATTTTTATTCTGTAAAAACAGAATAACAAAAAATTTGGGGATAACAAAAATCTGAACTGTATGTGTTTATAGCAGGCAAAATTTGGGGATAACAGAAAATTGGGGATAATATAAATTTGGGGATAACGAGAAATTCTCAACATTTTGAGAAAAATTGAACTGTCAAACGAAAAATTTTCTTACCTTCTGAACAATTTCAACCGGCCGAAGCTTGGAAGCAGTTGGAAGCAACGAACAGAGATTCGAGAGAGAGTAGCCAGCGACCGGTGGAAGCAGAAGGAGCACTATCGACAGTAGCCAGCGACCTCTTCTAAAAATGCGAGAACGAAATTACAGCGAGAGAGAGAGATCTGAGCGCGAGAGAGAAGCTGGATTGCGAAGGAAAAAAAGAAAAGGAAAAGAGAAATCGCAGCGAGAGAGAGAGAGAGTGAGCGTGAGTGGCGCACGCCTGGAATTATTATTCCGGGCGTGGATAGCATTTTAATTCCCACCAAATTGGTGGGAATTATTATTCCCGGTTTTAAAAGCAACCAAATAAAGGAATTCCTATTCCCGTGGGAATAGAAATTCCATTCCTCCTTTACTCCGCGAACCAAACATGCGGTTAGTATTTTTTCACACCTTCTGCTCTACTTCTTCGTCTTCAACCTACTTTCCCATCCTCCTTCTGTAATTCCAGAAAAACCCTAACCTTCCTGCAAGTATGACTTCGACTTATGTTGCTGACATTCCGTCTGTTCTTTGAGAGGGTAATGTCAAAGAGTTATGCATACAGTTTAACATTCCAAAGGACAATGGGTGGAGGGTTTCGGAGAAGGATGATAGAGCCTTTAAGCCGCCGGTGGGACACATGACTATATACGAGGCCCACCTAAGGAGCGGCCTTCATCTTCCTCTCGCTGATGATTTATAGTCGATCCTTTAAGCCTTGCGGGTCCCCATCACACAACTTCACACCAATGTTGTACGGTATTTGTGTAGTTTCTACATCTTTCCCCGTAAACATTCTCAGCGGTTAATTATGCCAATGGTAAAGGGTCTGTTTAAGATCAACCAGGGTGGAGAGTGATTCTCCCTGGTTCTACGTAGTGGCATGAAGGTAAATACGACCATCTACGACTCTCTAAAGAACTAAAAAAATCGATTCTTTTTCGTGAGTGTGAGCGAGACCTGGCCCTTGGCCAAGGATTGGAGCCAGGTGCCCGACGTTTACACTGAGACACCGTCAGAGGCTGAGACAGTGTCCCTAGAGTGGCTGAGAAAGTTGGTCAAGACCCACATCTCTGATTTTAAGAGAGACTTCTTGGTCTCCCAGGCTGAAACCAAGAAGGTGAATTGGGGTATTCCCTCTCCCGTCTAGAAGTTCAAGGGACCGCCGCCGGTAGTCATGATGCGATCGGAGGACTTCAGCGGCATGTTCATCCGTCCTAATCCGACTGACGACGATTTCATCGGCCCCAAGCCCAAGAGGATGGCTGTGGAGACACCCTCCTCATCATCTTCAAGGCCGGACTACATCGTTGCGGGGATTTGCAGTGGTTCTGGCAGCACCACCGTGATGGAGAAGACTTTCAAGGGCATGATGGCAGCTGAGGCCAGAGGCGTTATACTGGCGCAGCCTGCGCTGCAGGTGGTTTTTCAAGTTGCGCTGATGGAGATTTTTCCATAGCTAGCTTGCGGGCCACCGGTGGAGGCGCAGGAGCCGTCAGTCGGCTCACCGGCCATGCAGTTGCCGGCTAAGCAGCCGATGATTGACATCGATCCTCCTGCGGCTACAGTGGAGGCCGTCGCCGGGAAGCCTGCTGCCGTCGCGGATGACATTGGTGAAGTGCTCATGGAGGACATCTTGGAGGAGGCCGCTGCAAGCCCCGCTCATAAGGGCATCGCTTCCAGCCCGCCGCTGCTGGAGCCAGACTTGGAGGCAAGGCCTGATAGGCCCGAACGGAGAGTCTGGGAGGTATAATTTTCTGTCACGCTTTCTGCACAACTTCTCCTTTAAAGTCTCTGACTTGCTTTGTCATTTGGTGCAGAAGAAGAAAGTGCTAGATGCCATTGCGAAGGCGATTGACCAGTAGGACCGTGTGATATCTGACAGGGAGGTAAAGATCGCCTGCCTAGACACGAAGCTGGCAGCTTTGAGGGCAGAGCACTGGCTGGATGCTGCTGCCTTGCAGACCGTTCTGGCCGACAAAAAGGCTGAGAACGCAAGCGTGAAAGAGGAGAATGCTCGGCTATAGCAGGAGAACGAGCAGATTATCAAGCACCTTATCCAACTTGGCGGGCAGTTAACAGAGCTAGAGAACCGCCTGAGCCTCTGGATACGCCCCCATGAGATTGAACAACAGATGTGGTCGCGGATGTGGGAAGGGGTCAATATGTGTCGACGTATCGCGCGGCTTATTGGCCCTAATTTCCCGGTGGACCTGCTTAATATGTCAAATAGGTCCGCCGAGAGCCACGAAAGTCTCGTGGGGGATCCCCGAGACGGTCAGGCACCACCTCCGCCGCCTACCAATTTTTTTGTCGATTTTTGGTTTTCCCTTTTTACTTGTATCATGTATACTGTAATATATTTGGCAGCAATAAAATGAGAATCCTTCCACTTTGTGTCTATTTCTTTTTATGGTTTTAGGTTCGTATGTTTGCTGTACTGAACGGCCAACTAAGTTGGCTGCCGGTCATTGTATTGCTGCTAAAGGATTGGAATCCTTAGGTTTTTTTTGGTAGGCAACTGTATATGTGTTAGCCGGCCTAGTAGTGGTGACTTGTAAGTAAAGTTTAGTGGCGCTGCCCAACTGATGGCTTGGGCAGCTAGCTTTGGAGAAGAATTTTTCTCCCTTAGACCATCGTTGACTGATCACACTATCTCCTCGTGAAGGAGGTTGTTACGTGTGCTGCGCTACCTCCCTAAGATTTTGACCGCTAACGGGCCACTTGGATGACCAAGGTTTAGATTCAACCACCTATGGGCCGCCTAGATGACCAGGATTTAATACGGTCGCTAATAGGCTGCCCGGATAATTGAGGTTTATACTAGACCGCTCATGGGCCACTTGGATGACTAGGGTTTAAATACGACCGCTAATGGACTGCTCGAATAATCGAGGTTCATATTCGACCACTTATGGGCTGCATGGATGACCAGGGTTTTGTAACGAGATGGTAAAAATCCTTCCAACTTAGGGACAGTCTAGGTCGGGTAAACCTGCAAGGCAAACACACACACACATATATATGCACACAGAAAAGAGAAGGTAATATGCTAAGGAAACACCTATTTTGACTAATTGAAACAAGCAGGCGAATGCGTACACACAATAATGCAAGTACATACCTGGGTCCCTTATTGGAAGTAGCGTTTGAGATAGATCGCATTCCACATTCGTGGGACTAACTTTCTATCCTGGTTTCGGAGTTTGTACACTCTGTTTCGCAGGACGGCGGAGACTAGAAAAGGCCCTTCCTAACTAGGGGAGAGCTTGTTGCGGCCAGCCAGTTTGCCAGTGGCCTCGACGCCTCGTAGGACCAAGTCCCCAACATCGAATTGTCGCGCATTTACCTTTTTGTTGTAGTATCGGGCAATTCGATATTTGTAGGCTGCTGTTCGTATTCTGGCAGCATCGCGGGCTTCCTCCAACAAGTCTATGTGTTTCTTGATTTTCTGAGAGTTCCTGTAGGTCAAACGATTTCACCCTAAGACTTAGGAGCCCAATTTCGATCAAAATTACCGCTTCAGTCCCATAACAGAAACTGAAGGGTGTCTCACACATTGGTTCTTTTGGGTTGTCCGATAAGACTAGAGAATTGAGGGGAGCTCGTCTACCTAGGAGCCCCCTACGTCTTCCAGCTTGGTCTTTAACCCGTAGAGTAGCGTTCGATTCTTGACCTCCACCTGTCCATTCGCTTGGGGGTATGCCACTAAAGTGTGGACTAGTTTGATACCAAGGCTAGCGCAATACTTGGTGAAGCGTTTCCTTAAAAATTAGGTCTCATTGTCGATCACGACGACCTCTGGGATGTCAAATCTGCAAATAATATTCTGGCAAAGGAATTTAAGGGCGTTGTGCTCTGTAATTTTTGCCAGTGGGATGGCCTCGACCCACTTGGTGAAGTAGTCGATACCCGCGATAATGAATTTCCTTTGCCCCGAAGCAATGAAAAATGGGCCGAGAATATCGAGCCCCCATTGTGCGAAGGATCAAGGGGCCTGAAGCGACTTCAGGTCAGCGGACGGCTAATGGTGAAGGTTACTGTGAAGCTGACAGCTTTCACATTTCTTCACAAATTCGAGCGTGTCCTTTTTCATCCAAGGCCAGCAGTAGCCCTGTTGCATGATCTTGAAGGCTAAGTTTTTTCCACCAACATGTACTCCGTAAATCCCAAGGTGCACTTCGCCTAAGGCGTATTCAGCCTCTTCGGGAGTCAGGCATTGAAGGTATGGGTTTGAGTAACCACGGCGATATAGCCGCCTATCAACCACAGTATACCAGCCGGTTGTCTTTTTGATTCACTTAGCCTTCTCTGCGTCTTTTGGCAATGATCCGTCGGCCAGATAGTTAAGGTAGGGCATCATCCAGTTTTCTATTTCGAAAATCTGTATCGCCTCTTGCTTCTCTATACTGGGAGCATTCAGAATCTCCATCATGTCCCTCGAGTACTGTTCTAAATTTTCGGCTGCAGTGACTCTATCCTGCTGGTCTGCCTTCCAGTTTTCAATTCTGGGAACATAAACCAGGATTAGTTTGTCAAAACCCTGGGCGGCCTCCCTCGCCTTTACCAAGTACTTGGCCAGGTGATGGTTGCTTACCTCAAAATCTCCGTTAACTTGGTTAACGATTAGTTCGGAGTCGCTGTAGACTGTCAACCTCTTGGCAGAGCACTCCTTGGCTAATCGTAACCCGGCTAATAGGGCTTCGTATTTGGCAATGTTATTGGTTGCCAAAAAATCGAGTCTGATGGAATACTTCACCTCAAACCCATCTAGGGTCGTGAGGACCACTCCAGTGCTACTGCCGGTATCCGTAGACGATCCATCTACGTGGAGTACCCATTTTGGAATTCCGTCAAGCCGTACTGCACTTTCTACGGACTGTTCTTCGAGAGCTGAGGTCGTGGTCTCAACAATAAAGTCGGCCAGAGCCTGCGCTTTTACAGCAAGTCTAGACTGAAATTTGATGTCAAACTTGCCCAACTCGATAGCCCACTTTACCAGCCGTTCAGAAACGTTAGATTTTTAGAGTATACCTTTCAGAGGCTGGTTAGTGAGGACCACTATCTGGTGCACCCGAAAGTATGGCCTTAACTTTCACACTGAAAATATAAGTGCTAAGGCCAACTTTTCTGAGAGTGAGTAGCGCGTCTCTGGGCCGGTCAATATTTTACTTGCGTAGTAGACCGGCCGTTGAGTGTTTGAGTCCTGGCATACGAGGATAGAGTTGTGGGTTACCTTTGACACCGCCAGGTAGAGATACAACTCTTCTCCGCCCTTGGGCAACCCAAGTAGTGACAGGCTGGCTAGATACAGCTTCAACTCATCAAAGGCTGTTTGACAGTTTGCTATCATTGAAACCTGTTGGATTTTGTCCCTCTTAGGGCCTTAAAGAAGGGTTTGTACTTGTCGCCCGACTTCGTGAGAAAGCGGGACAACGCTGCTAACCGTCCAGTCAATCGCTGAACATCCTTCACGCTCCGCAGGGGACTCATGTCAGCGAGGGCCTTAATCTTCTCTGGGTTTACCTCAATCCCCCGTTGGGAGACGATGAAACCCAAAAATTTACCAGAGACTACCCCGAAGTCACACTTAGCTGGGTTCAACTTCACGTGATACTTGCAGAGCACCTCAAATGACTCTGCCAGGTCACGGATGTTGTCGCCGGTGACTCTACTCTTGACGAGCATGTCGTCGACGTAGACCTCTATATTGCGACCAATATGTTTTTCAAATATCTTGTTGACTAGTTGTTGATAGGTTGCTCCGACGTTTTTCAGTCCGAAGGGCATCACTTTGTAGCAGTAGGTACCCTGATCCGTCTTGAATGAGGTGTGCTCCTCATCTTTCGGACTCATACGGATCTAATTGTAACCCGAATAAGCATCCATGAAACTTAGCAGCTCATATCCGGCCGTCGAGTCAGCTAGCAGGTTGATCATGGGTAAGGGAAAGCTATTCTTTGGGCAGGCTTTGTTAACGCCGGTAAAATCGACGTACATCCGCCATTTTTCGTTGCTTTTCTTCACCAAGACGACGTTAGAGAGCCAATCCGAGTAGTGAACTTCTCTAATAAATCCTGCATCCAGCAGTTTCTTCACCTTCTTCCAGATGGCGATCAATTTTTCTACGGAATGGTTCCTCCGCTTCTGCCTGACGGGCTTTCGGTTAGGATCAAATCCTAACTTGTGGACCATCACCTCAACCGAAATTCCAGGCATGTCTGTTAGAATCCACGCAAAAATATCAGCATTCTGTCGCAGGAACGCGATCAGTTCATTGCGAAATGTTTCGGTGAGTAAGCCGCCGATCTGTACACACCTTTTTAGTTCCTCTGGGTTCAGTGGGACCAGATCTGTGATTTCGTCAGACTGCGCTTACTGCAGGGTTGTCTCGTCTTGATAATCGAATTTTTCAACCGTTCTAGTGCTGCTACTAGGGGCAATTTAAGACATGTAACATATTCGCCTAATAATTTAGTCACCTAACACCTCTCCTACACCGTAAGGTGTTGAAAACTTCATCTTGAGGTATGGAATCGAGGTGATTGTCCCAAATGCTGATAAGCACAGCTTGCCTAGTATAGCTTGTAAACAGAGGACAGGTCGACCACCAAGAATGTGAGCGTACAACTCGCTATTTTTGGATATGTGCTCAGGGTAACCTCCAATTAGATTGTCCCTTGGACGGGCACTGGCTCGTTGTTAAGGCCATACAGTGAGCCCTCAGCAGGTTTTAATTGATTCTTTTTTAATCCTAATTTAAAGAAAGTATCTAAGTAAAGCAAATCTTTTGAACTACCATTATCAATAAACACTCGCTTCAACTGGTAGTCGACACTACCGTCTAAAACGAGCGCAGATACAACAAGGGGGTCAGCATGGGGGGACATTACATGAGTCAAGTCATCATCATTGAAGCTAATTGTGTTATCCGTCGTGCACTATTTCTTCCTCCTAGTCTGCTACTCCTTATCATCGGCTAGGTTTTTGACAGGTCGGATGGTGACCATGTTGACCACCCCTACCGCAAATCGGATTGGGGGAGGAGACGGCCCCTACCCTTCTCCGCTGACTACTCCAGAACTATACTTAGGGGCCTTGACAAACCTAGTGAGGTGGCACCTGTGAATCAACTCATCATTCTCTCTCTACAATGTCTTGTAGTTTTCAGTAGAATGTCCAGCAGAGCGGTAAAAATTGTAGTATTTTAACTGGTTCCTGGTGTCCTTCAATGATTTTGGTCATTTCAAAAAAATTTTCCCACGGATTTGCATAAGGACATTTGAGCGCGTGTTCATCAGGGACATAAAGCTGATGGGCTCGTAATCTATGCATTCTGGCGACCCAATTCTGTGCTGCTTTCGGTGGGAGTGATCACCGTCGTTATATTTTCTTTTTTTCTCTCCAGGGAATGGGCGAGGCTGGTCTGCCCGTTCTGGGCGTTTAGCTTCGTTGGCTTCCTCTGTCGCTGCGTAAGCCCGGGTGATAGACTCCGCATCCCGAAAGGTTTGGGAATTCTTGTGGGCCAGATGCTTGAAGAAGTCCCCGTAGGTCAGTGCGGAGATAAAACTGTCCAACTTCATCTCTTCCATGACTTGAGAAATTTGCCTGGCCTCTGTCATAAAGCGGTCCAAAAATCTCCGCTGGTTCTCTTCTAATTTCTGCTAGATGTGGGAGAGATGCCATGGCTACTTCTCTTCCCGTCAGCTCGAGGCATACTGAGCCAGGAAGAGATCTGTGAGCTCCCGGAAGCCGATCAGCAGCCTGAAGGGAGGTGATAAAACCAGATGCAGGCATCTCCTTTCAACGTGAGTGGGAAGCAATAGCACATTGTTGAGTTTTTCAACCCTTGTAGACTTAGATGGGTGCGAAAGTGATCCAAATGGTCAATTGGATCATTGCTCTCATCGTATGAGTTAAGGAAAGGCATCTTGAATTTGGTAGGCAGTGGACGATTTAGAATCTCTGCTGTGAATGGAGATCTATCAAGGTCAACAGCGTGCTCACCGTCCTTGAACACGCGGTTCCAAATCTTATCCACTCGTGGATCTGCGCGAGCAGCGTTAGTAGATCTCTTAGAGTTGAGGTAAACCCTCAACTCTGTTTTGTCCTCAGAGGGTCTATAGCTAGCCGGCTACTGCCTCCAGCGGACCTGACAGTCCTGGAGGCTTACTCATGAACTGAGTTTCCATTCTCCGTCTGAGAGTATTGGAGGTTTCTTCTTTCCGCACTTTTCTCCCAGCATTGTGCTCCCAGAGCGCTCTTCGGGCTTGTTCTGACCTGGAGCGCGCGAAGAGGTTGGGATCTGATCATTTGCCGGCCTTCCAGGTCTTCTGGCCGGCTTCTTTTTTCTCGGGCCACCTTTTCTTGTGGCTGGCGCAGGGATGGCTGCGGGCGGAGCCCCTTGCTGTGGCTGCTCTTACGAAGAGCAGAGTATTTGGAGCAGACAGTTGTTGGTCTGCATTTGCTCCATCGGTCGTTGAAAGAAAGGTGCAGCGCTCCACTTGTCGTCTCGTTGACCAGGGTACCAGCAGCGTAGTCCTTGTTGAAAGAAGTCGCGTCTCTAGCGGGATCGTTAGCTTTGGCTCTCGTATTCACCATTACGGATGAGTCTGGCGATGAAAAGAGTGTGTTCTGAGGGAGTGTGGCTGGCTTTTCGTAAGCATGTTTCACAGACGGTGTCAATGATGCATCCTTGGATCCGAATTTCGAACAGATTCGGGCTGGTCCGCTTGACAGGTTCCGGCTCCATTCACCGAGTTGGGATCCTGCACACTACTAAACAAATAGGAGGTCAGTGTGTTAGCGAAAAATTATCCCATCAAAAATACTCCGACGCTCAAGTTAGTAAACAGCTTTTGAAATTTGGAAGGGTAACTGGAAATGAGAATTGAGAGGGAGAGTGTAAGAGTGCGTGGATTTTCAGATGAAAGAGAGGCAATGCCGTCTCTTGAATCTAAACGGTGGATGAAAGCAATAGGCGTCTATCAACTAGAAGAGCGCCTGTATACCTTTGATTTGTGTTCTTTCTCTTAGTGCGTTGGGATGCTTTGTAGAGAGAGAGAGTACGAAATCGTCCCGGAATACGTAGTCGAGAGCATATGTTTTCTTTCGTGTAGCAGAGAGTCATAAGTCTATGTAGTAGAAAGCGTAGCAGTAGGCATGCCCTAAGTGAGGACTCTAGGGGTCATTTTAATGGCGGCAGGGTGATCTTTCTTGACTGGAAGGTGTGATCCCCTGCGCTATGTTTAGGCGGCCTTCCTTGTGAGGAAGGTACAAGTTGCCTAATTAGTTAGGATTACTTCCTTCTCTAGTGGGTAGCGGCTTTCCAAATTTTCTGCCTTCCTTTCGTGTATATTACCGTTAGAAGGCTCTAATTGGCAGGAATTGGAAAGATCTGGCGCCTTCGTTATAAAAAATGCGCCGATCTTGTCAATATTCTTTTTTGAAGCTGGTTGGATTTATGGAATGCACAAAGTTAGAAAAAGAGTCATGCCTAACCGCCTACTGGAGCATGGGTCCAAGTAGTTCAGGCCCGTGAAAAATCTTTTTATTTTTGGGCCTGCTTCTACAGTGATTATGGCCAACACTTGAGTTAACCGTCATGAGCGTAAATTGGCCGCCCATCTGTGCCTTTGTCGGTCAACGCTGGCATTGACCGTCGAGCACGCGTTTGAGTCTTTTAGGATTTAGGCCTTTCAGGATTTGAGTATTATTTTATTATTGGGCCAGCCCAATTCCAGCATACCCATCAAGGCTAAT
>JAODPA010068743.1:0-10102 GCA_025585075.1 Nepenthes mirabilis | reverse complement strand
GCAAATAAATAAATAAATAAATAGAGGGGAGGCGGCGGCGCAGGCTCTGTTTGCGAAACAGGGACCCTCGTTCTATCAAACACGCGAAACCCTAATCTCACTCCCCATGCCCTGACAAAACACTCTCAATTGTTTCGTATTTCGCCTCTGCACACAGTTGCTCTCTCAATTGTCCACTCTCTCTCTCCATCTTCAGAATCCCTAGTAACGCTACTCAATCAATTATGGCTGAGAGGGGCGGTGAAAGAGGCGGATTCGGAAGAGGGTTCGGCGGCCGTGGAGGTGGGGGCCCACGAGGAGACCGTGGGCGTGGCCGCCGCCGGCCCGGACGCCNTGAAAAAAAAAACGAAAAAGCAAAAAAAATAAATAAATTAAGGGGAGGCCGCGGCGCATAGGTGCTCAGCGTTTACACAGTTGCTCCATCAAACACGCCCTAAGTAGGAAACCCTAATCTCAGCGTTTCGTATTTCGCCTCGTTGCTCTCTCAATTGTCCACTCTCTCTCTCCTTCTTCAGAATCCCTAGTAACGCTACTCAATCAATTATGGCTGAGAGGGGCGGTGAAAGAGGCGGATTCGGAAGAGGGTTCGGCGGCCGTGGAGGTGGGGGCCCACGAGGAGACCGTGGGCGTGGCCGCCGCCGGCCCGGACGCCGCGAGGAGGAGGAGAAANAGGCGCGGCGCAATCTCAGTTTGCGAAACAGGGCCCCTCGTTCCATCAAACACGCCCTAAGTAGGAAACCCTAATTTCACTCCCCATGCCCTGACAAAACCCTCTCAGCGTTTCATATTTCACCTCTGCACACAGTTGCTCTCTCAATTGTCCACTCTCTCTCTCCATCTTCAGAATCCCTAGTAACGCTACTCAATCAATTATGGCTGAGAGGGGCGGTGAAAGAGGCGGATTCGGAAGAGGGTTCGGCGGCCGTGGAGGTGGGGGCCCACGAGGAGACCGTGGGCGTGGCCGCCGCCGGCCCGGACGCCGCGAGGAGGAGGAGAAATGGGTCCCCGTCACCAAGCTTGGCCGCCTTGTGAAGGATGGAAAGATCAAGAGTTTGGAGCAAATCTATCTCCACTCTCTCCCCATCAAAGAGCACCAGATCGTGGACACCCTCGTCGGTCCGTCGCTCAAGGATGAGGTTATGAAAATCATGCCAGTTCAGAAGCAGACCCGGGCAGGCCAGAGGACCCGTTTCAAGGCCTTCGTCGTCGTCGGCGACGGGAACGGCCACGTCGGGCTTGGCGTCAAGTGCTCCAAGGAAGTCGCCACAGCTATACGTGGCTCCATCATATTGGCTAAGCTGTCTGCAATTCCGGTAAGGAGAGGTTACTGGGGTAACAAGATCGGAAAGCCCCATACCGTGCCGTGTAAGGTCACCGGAAAATGTGGCTCCGTTACCGTCCGAATGGTCCCGGCTCCACGTGGTGCCGGTATTGTGGCGGCACGTGTTCCGAAGAAGGTCCTTCAATTTGCTGGAATTGAAGATGTGTTTACTTCTTCTCGTGGATCTACCAAAACTCTTGGAAATTTTGTGAAGGTTTGATCATACGGTTTTCGGCAACTAAAGCTAGATATTTAACCATTTTCTGTTATTATCTTTATGTTTGCTAATTTAGACATTAGTTTGTGCATTTTTAGGGATTGATTTCTGCATCTGTGAGGATTGATTTGTGCATTTTGACATTGTGCAGCTTCTTATTTGTTCTATTTGGCTATATTTCTTGCCAAATTGATAAAATTCACCGAGAAATTTGCTGATATGATCTTGGTTTAACTTCTTATATTTGCTAATCATGATCAGAAAAAGTTTATTTTTTTCGAGTGGATTGGATTGTATGAAATGTTCGGATATCTATTATTTGTTTGCTGCTACTTCGCAATTTATTAAAAACCTCTAATCAATTATAGATGACGCCATTTTAATAAATCTTTGATTTCCCAGTATCCGTTTTTCAATTTTTTTTCACTGTTCGTATGGAGTGAAGGAGGGAACCAAACACTATGTAATGCTTTTATTTGGCTGGTTGGAATTCAGTTACTATATGCTCTCCTGTGTGTATGAAGTGTGACATTATAGCGTCACTATTTAAACACCCTCCAAACACCCCTTTAGTCCCGTCATTTCATCGATTCAATTATTTTTGTGTGGGTATATTCGCGTGAATAGATAGATAAGACGTTACTTGTTTCCAAAATACTTCTTTTACAGAAAGCTTCTTTCTTCTATTGTATGATCCGTAAATAAAGGTTTACTCAACTTCATTGTACGTTCTTTCTTGTATCAATGGTGATATCTTGGTAATGATGTAAATTTTTACTCATTGGATTGAGTGACCATCACATTTTTGAATAATTTCAGTAGTATGACATTGTGTGTTACTGGAAATGATCGGCCAAATACATTAACCATATGCTGCACATGCATTTTTGCTAAATTTAACTGGTCTAGTTGAAATGAAGAAATGGAATATTCAACAATATATATATATTTTTCGATGTTCTCTCTAATGCTGTATGCAAAACTGTTGGATGGGGTTTTCCTATTGATTTTTTCATCTTCTTCTCCAATGGAACACAGCCTTATAGAACAAGATTTAATGGAGTGCAGTACGTCGGAATGATGTAAAACCTAACGAGGAAAGCAAGAATTTTCTGATGCATCTCCATTTCACTTCAACACAGTCGACTAGTAGATGCTCCTTGAGTGGAACATTGGGGTATTCGTTATTTAGCACACACTGATACCTGATTGTGAGAGTAAAGTGTTTTTCAGAACCCTTATCATAAGAAAGGTTTTATGATGCTTTCGCAATGGATAAGGTTGGGAGAAAAGTTTGACAACTTGAAATCTATTATATTCGGTCTTACATCTCATAACATAAGATGCTGTTTTCATAACTTGAACTCGTGACTACTAAATCACATGGTCTTAACTCTACTTTTATGTAGAGGCTCTCTTTCAGAACTTCTATCACAGCTTGTGATTAAATTTAGTAAAACTGAGGGCCATTGTGCTTGTCATTGTCCTGTTTAGTCAACAGTTTCATGACTGTCTTACTTTTCATTGTATGTGCAGTTACCTAATGGTGCTTTTCATGTTATTTAGTTCTTTTGGGAATATTTCTAAAAACATTTCTAACATTTATTTATTTTTTTTAATTTTATTATTGATTTTATTCTTTCTATTTTATTTTAATATAAAATTCTTTCCATGCCTGCCAAGACACTCTGAAATTTCTTATGTTTTAGTGCTACATGATAAATATGTTACATGAAAAACTCTAAATAGACCGTAATCTTAATTATGTTTTTAATTGTTTTCCCACTAGTGTTTATCATGATGTGTACCGTTATTTTTGTGCTGTTTTGGATAATTCTCTTATGTAAAGTGCATGTTACAGATTGCTGCTTATGAATGTCCTATGCAGGCCACTTTTGATTGCTTGTTGAAGACTCATGGCTTCCTGACGCCAGACTTCTGGAGGGAGAACAGCTTCAGGAAATCTCCCTTCCAAGAGTACACTGATTTCTTGGCCAAGCCCATTGGCAAGATGCTTACCCTTCTGGAGGATACTGAGAGGATCGAAGCTTGAGCCAAAATTATCTCCATTTAGCAGGGCCAATATGTTCTTTTGAAACCTTACAACATTGTAGTTTTAGTTTCTCTCATTTTGTTTTTGATACTACTATGCACTTTTTTGGGTTTTGCCTCTTGTGGGATGACTTTAATGCTTTGAGATTTGAGATATATGGGTGGTGCTTTGTTTTCATTGTTATTCATGTCTCTAAAACTCGTTTTTCAAATTCATATGTTATACTTGCTTTTTATTCCCGGGTTGGATGGCACGTAATCTCATCTATCAATCTAAAATAGTAGGTAAACATAAGAATAGATATATAGATAAAATGTTATGTTATCGGATGACGTTTATTGGGTATCTCTGAGCATTATTCTTTCTCAGACTATGCATATGTGAGGCAGCGTACAGTGGGTCAAATCTTTTATCCATTTCTCTCTCACATATTGGCAAGTTGAGAGAAACCAGGGGAGGGAGAAACGGAGGGGATGTAGGCTGCTTTGCTAGTAGATGAACTGCTGCTGGTGGTGGTGGATGGTAGGAGGCACGGTGGTGTTCGGTGGTGCCATTCTCTCTTTCATTGTCTTTGGCAAGTTGACAGTGACCAGGAGGGGAGAAGTTGGCGTCAACTCTGCCAGTAGAAGATGTGCTGCTGGCGGTGGTGGAGATGCCAGTCGGGTGGTGTGATTCTCTCATCCATCGGTCTCTCACACTTCAGCAAGCACGGCAGTGGATGTTTGATGTAACGGCGGTGGAGATGGCAGTTGGGTGGTGAGATTCTGTCATCCAGCTCTCTCTCTCACTTTGGAAGCGTAGCTGAACAAGGGTGGAAGTTGCCGGGTCTTTGATAGTAGAAGTGCCGTCGGCGACGGCTGTTTTAGGAGGCACGGCTTCATAAACCATACGCCTTATTTGAAATTGTCTGAATAATTATTTTCCTAATATTTTTGACGAGTAGGTGAAATCTTCGCTAGACCAAAATCCACCCGGCAGTAATGTCAATGATTGTCCTGTGTATGATTTCTTTTTTTTTTTTTTTTTACATTTTGATTAATAAAGAATTTTTGGTATAATTGATTTTATTTTTAATAGGTATAGTTGCTAACCATTCAGGAGGAAAACCCAGCAAATGATTTGATCTATAAAAAATAGATGTCCCATCAGTTCATATAATTTAAAATTGATGGACAAGTCCGTTGATCTTTTTCATCCGAGAGGTTTACTTATTGATAAAAGACGAAAATAATTCTAATCGATCAAAATAATTTTCTTATTTTATTTAGTTTAATGAACTCAGTTGTTAATTAGGAATCGTCAGTTGAACGACATTTATTTACCCATTCGACGGTTCCTTAGAAGGTTGGTTGAAGATGTCAATTGCCCCTAATTTCTATATAAACTCCTTATTCCTAATAGAAAAACAGGATCACACTTAACCAAATAAAAGCTAACAAAAAAATAATCTTAAGATATTTTAAGCGTACACACTCTCTCTTATTGAGACATTTTCTCCAAAACTCATATTACAAATAAAATTATTTCTACAGTCATTCTCATTTTATATTCTCTATTTTCTTTCCTAAAAAAAGATTACTAACCTAAATATCGTAAGACATATCGAGAGTAAGCTTCGCTAATCCTTTGTCTATATATTTATTGTGTTTTGTATTGGATTAGATTATATGAGCTGATCAATAAATATCGAGAAGCGTATGGAGATCGGACTCGCATCAAACCTATTAAATAATTTTTGGTTTTATAATTCGTATAATAATTCAGATCTGATGACTTGAGCGTCGGAGTGTTTTCGGTGGGATTAATTCCCGCGTGAACGCTGACCTCTCGTTTGCTTTAGTGGTGTGCAGGGTTCGCACTCGGTGAACGAAGCCGGATCAACTCATCCAAGAATCCGAATTCGTTCGAAGTCGGATCCAGGTACGCATCACTTTGATTTCCCAGTATCCGTTTTTCAATTTTTTTTCACTGTTCGTATGGAGTGAAGGAGGGAACCAAACACTATGTAATGCTTTTATTTGGCTAGTTGGAATTCAGTTACTATATGCTCTCCTGTGTGTATGAAGTGTGACATTATAGGGTCACTATTTAAACACCCTCCAAACACCCCTTTGGTCCCGTCGTTTCATTGATTCAATTATTTTTGTGTGGGTATATTCGCGTGAATAGATAGATAAGACGTTACTTGTTTCCAAAATACTTCTTTTACAGAAAGCTTCTTTCTTCTATTGTATGATCCGTAAATAAAGGTTTACTCAACTTCATTGTACGTTCTTTCTTTCTTGTATCAATGGTGATATCTTGGTAATGATGTAAATTTTTACTCATTTGATTGAGTGACCATCACATTTTTGAATAATTTCAGTAGCATGACATTGTGTGTTACTGGAAATGATCGGCCAAATACATTAACCATATGCTGCACATGCATTTCTGCTAAATTTAACTGGTCCAGTTGAAATGAAGAAATGGAATATTCAACAATATATATATTTTTTTCGATGTTCTCTCTAATGCTGTATGCAAAACTGTTGGATGGGGTTTTCCTATTGATTTTTTCATCTTCTTTCTCCAATGGAACACAGCCTTATAGAACAAGATTTAATGGAGTGCAGTACGTCGGAATGATGTAAAATGATGTAAAACCTAACGAGGAAAGCAAGAATTTTCTGATGCATCTCCATTGCACTTCATCCAGTCGACTAGTAGATGCTCCTTGAGTGGAACATTGGGGTATTCGTTATTTAGCACACACTGATACTGATTGTGAGAGTAAAGTGTTTTTCAGAACCCTTATCATAAGAAAGGTTTTATGATGCTTTCGCAGTGGATAAGGTTGGGAGAAAAGTTTGACAACTTGGAATCTATTATATTCGGTCTTACATCTCATAATATAAGATGCTGTTTTCATAACTTGAACTCGTGACTACTAGATCACATGGTCTTAACTCTACTTTTGTGTAGAGGCTCTCTTTCAGAACTTCTATCACAGCTTGTGATTAAATTTAGTAAAACTGAGGGCCATTGTGCTTGTCATTGTCCTGTTTAGTCAGCAGTTTCATGACTGTCGTACTTTTCATCGTATGTACAGTTACCTAATGGTGCTTTTCATGTTATTTAGTTATTTTGGGAATATTCCTAAAAACATTTCTAACATTTATTTATTTTTTTTTCAATTTTATTATTGATTTTATTCTTTCTATTTTATTTTAATATAAAATTCTTTCCATGCCTGCCAAGACACTCTGAAATTTCTTATGTTTTAGTGCTACATGATAAGTATGTTACATGAAAAACTCTAAATAAACCGTAATTTTAATTATGTTTCTGATTGTTTTCCCATTAGTTTTTATCATGATGTGTACTGTTATTTTTGGGAGTTACTTGAAGAGAAATGAACATTTCTTTTTGCACTGTTTTGGATAATTCTCTTATGTAAAGTGCATGTTACAGATTGCTGCTTATGAATGTCCTATGCAGGCCACTTTTGATTGCTTGTTGAAGACTTATGGCTTCCTGACGCCAGACTTCTGGAGGGAGAACAGCTTCAGGAAATCTCCCTTCCAAGAGTACACTGATTTCTTGGCCAAGCCCATTGGCAAGATGCTTACCCTTCCGGAGGATACCGAGAGGATTGAAGCTTGAGCCAAAATTATCTCCATTTAGCAGGGCCAATATGTTCTTTTGAAACCTTACAACATTGTAGTTTTAGTTTCTTTCTTTTTGTTTTTGAAACTACTATGCACTTTTTTGGGTTTTGCCTCTTGTGGGATGACTTTAATGCTTTGAGATAAATGGGTGGTGCTTTGTTTTCATTGTTATTCATGTCTCTGAAACTCGTTTTTCAAATTCATATGTTATACTTGCTTTTTATTCCCGGGTTGGATGGCACGTAATCTTATCTATCAATCTAAAGTAGTAGGTAAATATAAGAATAGATATATAGATAAAATGTTATGTTATCCGATGGTGTTTATTGGGTATTTCTGAACATTTTTCTTTCTCAGACTATGCATATGTGAGGCAGCGTACAGTGGGTCAAATCTTTTGTCCATTTCTCTCACATATTGGCAAGTTGAGAGAAACCAGGAGAGGGAGAAACGGAGAGGATGTAGGCTGCTTTGCTAGTAGATGAACTGCTGCTGGTGGTGGTGGATGGTAGGAGGCACGGTGGTGTTGGGTGGTGCCATTCTCTCTTTCATTGTCTTTGGCAAGTTGACAGTGACCAGGAGGGGAGAAGTTGGCATCAACTCTGCCAGTAGACGATGTGCTGCTGGCGGTGGTGGAGATGCCAGTCGGGTGGTGTGATTCTCTCATCCATCGGTCTCTCACACTTCAGCAAGCACGGCAGTGGATGTTTGATGTAACGGCGGTGGAGATGGCAGTTGGGTGGTGAGATTCTGTCATCCAGCTCTCTCTCTCACTTTGGAAGTGTAGCTGAACAAGGTTGGAAGTTGCCGGGTCTTTGCTAGTAGAAGTGCCGTCGGCGGCGGGTGTTTTAGGAGGCACGGCTTCATAAACCATATGCCTTAGTTGAAATTATCTGAATAATTATTTTCTTAATATTTTTGACGAGTAGGTGAAATCTTTGCTAGACCAAAATCCACCCGGCAGTAATGTTAATGATTGTCCTGTGTATGATTTCTTTTTTTTTTTTTTTACATTTTGATTAATAAAGAATTTTTGGTATAATTGATTTTATTTTTAACGGGTATAGTTGCTAACGATTCAGGAGGAAACCCGTCAAAGGATTTGATCTATAAAAAATAAATGTCCCATCAGTTCATATAATTTAAAATTGATAGATAAGTTTGTTGATCTTTTTCATCCGAGAGGTTTACTTCTTGATAAAAGACGAAAATAATTCTAATCGATCAAAATAATTTCCTTATTTTATTTAGCTTAACGAACTCGATTGTTAATTAGGAATCGTCAGTTGAACAACATTTATTTATCCATCCGACGGTTTCTTAGACGGTTGGTTGAAAATGTCAATTGCCCCTAATTACTATATAAACTCCTTATTCCTAATAGAAAAATGGGATCACACTTAATGAAATAAAAGTTAACAAAAAAATAATCTTAAGATATTTTAAGCATACACACTCTCTCTTATTGAGACATTTTCTACAAAGCTCATATTATAAATAGAACTATTTTTACGGTCATTCTCATTTCATACTCTCTATTTTCTTTCCTAAAAAAAAAGATTACTAACCCAAATATGGTAGGATATATCGAGAGTAAGCTCCGCTAATCCTTTGACTATATATTTATTGTGTTTTGTACTGAATTTAGATTATATATCACGCTAGTATCACAATATTAAAAATATTAGCTGATATATATATATATATCAGCTAATATTTACATCAACGCTAGCTGCTAATAAAATAGTGAAAAAATCTTATCCTATCTTACCTCCAAATATCTTCTTGTCGGCAATTGCATGGTCGCAGATGTATGCAACAGCAAATGATCCCAACACCGCTGGTATTATGTACTTGGCTGCCACGTCCAACCTACAACTGTAACAAAGAACCAACAACTTAATGCCCTTAAATTCAAGAATTCAATGTGCAGTAGAAGGTTGCTTAGAATATCAGGGCTCCCTTTGCGCAAACTAACCCCTACCACAATGAGTTTTGATGGTTAAGGGTGATGTTGAGGAGATTTTTAATATGGAGGCTGTTTGACTGCCGGCATGCTTTCTTCATTTCAGTTCAGACCTGTTGCCTTTTTAGAATAATTTTGGCAAATTCAATGTTTCGCTTCTGCAACATTTTTGCTCGGATGAAGCCTCTGTTTCAGGTGATGCTCTTTCTATTCGCTTTCATTGATGCATTGAGAGTCCAGTTGCATGTTTTGCTTTGAGGGCTTTATTCGGTGAATGTTTTGTTCTTTAGGTGCAGTGGTTTTCATCTCTTTTCCTTATGTTCTCCTTAATGGGTGTCTTTTCCTCAGTATACGTCTTAGCACTTGGCTCCGTAGCTTAGTCTCAAGAAATTCCTTTGATCAAGTTGTGGCAGCTTGGCTTTGCATAGTCTCTTATCTTCTTTAATACAGGAGAATTTTGATCTATTGAAAGAATTTAGAAAAACAGCAAGAGTACAGACAGCCTTATCAACAACGGATTGTACGATACTATAACAAACGAATGAAGGCACGGCAATTTGACGTTGGATACTTAGTCTTGAAAAGTATATAGGCAATCGGAAAAATTGCCAATAGAAATAAACTCTCTTCTACTTGAAAAAGTCCGTTTATTGTTTCTGCTGTACTAAAAAATGGTGCCTATAAATTGCGCACCTCAAATGAAAAATTGGTGCCGAGAACTTGGAATGCAATGCATTTGAAAAAATTCTTTCAATAAAAGTCAAAATGATCGATTCCATTCAAAAAAGCATCCAGTACATCTTTTCCATCATCAATACAACAACAATAAAAATTTATTAAAGTTGATGCGAAGGATTTGATGGAGGCGGCATTGAAGATTCACCATGTTCCGAAA
>JAODPA010068742.1:0-10101 GCA_025585075.1 Nepenthes mirabilis | reverse complement strand
ATCTAGTGTTAAATATCTTTTACGTGTATTAGATATTTAATATTTATTGTTGCTTCCGCGATTTATTTAACGGGGTCGAAACACGTTAGCACGAAACGTGCTTTTTCACCAATAAAGTAGATCCATCAAATCTCTGCAACATGCTAGTTGGTCATTTATTTACAGTGCCTTAACTGATAATAATAACAGAGAATCTTTGAATTTATTTAGAATGCTAGCCATTTAAAATGCATCATTTTCCATTGAATTTACAGTTTATAAGAAGAGAGATGGTTCACCTCCAATCTCATCCGTTTCTTTGTTTCTCTTGCCTACCATTGTCGATTGTGTTGTCAAACCTTTTTAAGCATGTATTCGTGTGGAGAATTACTCAACCAACATACCAGGGGTTGAGAGATTAGTGTGAAGAAATATCCTTTCGAAAGCTCATTATGAAGGCTGCCTTAGTTTTTCTTCTTTTACATAAAAAATTGTCTCGGTTTTCTTCTTTTGCACAATTTTGTCAGTCAGATCATTAAGAAGGCATCCAAGAGGGAAATCATGTTCCCTAAGGGGACTTCTTGCTCATCTTTCTATCTTTGATGGGACTAGCCGACGAGCAAGAAGGTAGTTCTTGCTAGCATTCGGTTGTCTTCCACCATCCACTTGGGTCGAATCACCGCACGTAGTTATCACTAAGAATCAGTCATCAATTATTATGATTTGGAGACGTTTGATGTCTAATTTATATGAGTTGTGTGACTATACTTCACACTTGTCCTTTTCCCTTTCTCCATTGGAGAAAGTGATTGTTGTGAATAGTCACCATCTTCTTGTGACTCGGCTTTCTTCATCAGTGTCTCTAGTAGTGGGTAGAATGAACATCTTGGTCCATTTTTCCTTTCCTGTTTGAGATTTTGTGAAGTTGTGCATTGTGATCTAGTTGTGGCTGTTGAAAATCATCCCCTTGATGTGGTTTTTCTTCTTTTTACCTAGGTCTTATCACTCAATATCTATGTATTATGCAATTTGTATATATTTTGAAGTTGAAATGAATGACATATTGCAATGTTTCATATTTGCTGATATATTTGATCTCTCAAGCCATTGATTTGATCTACTTCTTCTCAGACTTGCATATGTTAGTTCAGAAATACATTGGCCTTCGGAGTAGTAACTAATCAACAAATCTAGTAGACACCACACTTGAATCACCAAAAGTGGTGGAGTGACAATGTAACAATTTTTGAAATTAATAACCTAGAAATGAAAATCTCAGCAATTCTAATCTTTGATTCCTGAAAGTATTTCCTAGTTGAAAAATCTATAAATATGGATTAGATTTGAATATTTCATTACTTTTTTGGATCATTCTAGGAGACCAAATTTGATTTTATAAATATTGACATTTTGTATGGCCCAACTAGATGTGTAAAAATATCCATTATATTTAGAAAGATCATTCTATTGTTAAGGAACGACATCGGCACAATTATGGCATCCTCAGTGAAATGACTAGTTGGCAGTGTATTTAACGCATTTTAGTTCTTTTAGGGCAATCTCTTTTTCACCCTGCATGACACATCACCTAACTAATTGTCATTCATTTTCCTCGTTCATTTTGTGGAGACGGTTAAGCCATTTAAATGGCTGGAGATATGAAATGTTTCAGTGCTTGGTTCCACTATAGGCACATAATTTTGAAAAAGGATGGGAGTCTTTGGCTTCTGATTTTGTTATTTAACTTTACTTTTTTGAGTTCTTGAGTGACACTTTCTTGGAGTGCTGCAGTTTTACATCTCCTGTATTTTTAAAATCGTCATCTCCTTTTTCTTTGCTCATCTATTGTGTCATGACAGTCTAGAGGTTCTTCTTCTGATAGGGTAGCTAGCACTACCTCGTCTTTGTCTCTTGTTGATATACTCTGTCTTTATGATAGGTATAATATTCATATTGTCATCTTTATATGATTCCTGCAGTTTAGGATAGGGCTTCCTCCCCTGTGAAGGTTTTATTGCGATTTATGACATCCATTTGAAGATTGGGCCTTGCATTCCCAGAAAAAGGGAATTCATAGAAAAAATGGATGCCCTTCGAATCCCTATAGTGCTTCTTCACCATAATTCCATTAGGTACCCGGTGGATGTGTGTTTTTTTTTCACCAAATCCAAATAACACTTGATGTCAAGATGATGAGTGTTATATTTAGGTTCAATAAGGAAATAGATTGGATATCAATGACTCCTCGGAGCAAGTTTAAAATTGTGGGGACAATTTAGATTTTGTTAAGAATTACAAGGATCGATTTCTTTTATTAAGGTTAGTAAGGATTGGATTCTATCCAATCAATTGGGGGGGATATAAATTAGGCTTATTCTGGAAGCATGGGTGAAGGTAGAACATTTAGTACCTAACCCTATATAGATCTTATAATTCAACACACTAACGAGTTGCAAGAAACTAGTAGTTTCCTTAGTTCTAGTGCCTTGGATGCTGTTGAGTGGTTTATTATTGTTGCAGGCAATGCTGTAGATGACGTTGCGTCTCGCCACATTAAATGGCGTAAGTAATTAACTTTGAGGACTCCCCTGGTAATTCGGGTTAAAGTGGTTCGTCTCGAAAATCTTCCTAATTAGGCTTCTGCTGCCCAAGTTAGCACTTCTTATACTTGGGCCAAGTAAACGTCCGAGATTAGGGCCCTCTTACTGGGCCAGGATAATCATGACGAGGGTGCAGAAGTAGTCACACAATCTTGGGTTCCCCCTTTTGCTTTGTTCCCAACATTACCGTACGAGAAAGTCCATTCTTCAGCTACTGCCTTGGAGGAGAATCCTAATTGATCTTCACCTTCTGGGGAAATCCCTGCTTGGGTTGGAGATAAATGAGGAATTTGATATACCACTTTGATCTACTAGTAGGAGTAGGCCTATGATTGTGGCCCCTACTCTTGCTAAATTTGGGGTCCTAGAGGTGTTTTGCATCCCGTCTAGGTCTGGTTATGTGACAACTCTTTGTTTACCCATGTGGATTCTCCAAAACAAGTCGCTCCTTCGGATGATTTTGCCAAGATGGTCTCCTCGCCGGTTTGTGTCATGGATGTTCATCCAAGACCCACTCTCTTGCACGAGGAAAATATCGACCGTGGACATTCTTGAGGGACACCTAATGCTAATAGTTTTTTTCACTAGGCTATCCTTTGCTAATAGTTTTTTTCACTAGGCTATCCTTTCATCCAATCATAATACAGCGGTGTATCCTGAATTTGCCCCCTGAAACAAGGGGAGAGTTGGTTGTGGGCATCCAACGAAAGCATTTGGTCCACGGAGTCCTATTCCTCAAGTGACTTTATCAATTTATTGTTGGTTGCTATCTGCATTTTTAGGCTTCAGTAGAGCTAGCCCTTCTTCTAGACTTTTCATAGGCAATGATCTTCAGTCCAGAGATGTATTTCCTTTTTTTTTTTTCCCTTTTGATCTAGCTTAATCATGGTACTTAACCAAAAAAGATGGCTGCTAACTTATAGCAGTCTTTTGTCCAAATTGATCATGTTGAGCACCGCTTCTCCTTTTATAGCAAGAAATGGAGCATTTATCTAATACATTAGTCTCGAAGTAGCACAAGCTTTGGCATTTGGGCAAATAATGTTGAAGCTAGGGCGAAACATTTGAAGGATGAGGTCAACATTCTAGAAGATGAACTAGCTGAATAGATACGCAGGGCTCGTGAGTGTAGAGGATTGATTTGGTGTGTTTGTAGACCAAGCGTGTGCCACCGAGGACAAAGTAGCAGCTTTCGAGGCCCGAGCGGTGACCGTTGAAACCAAGGCCTATGAGCTGTGGACTTTCCTTTCTTCAGTTATATGTGAAGCACTTGAGGCCAATCAGCATTCCATTATCGTTGAATATATAGCGGAAAAATGAAGGATCGAATGTCCCTAGCCAAACGAAAGGCTTTAAGAAAGCATTTGGCATGAAGAATTTGGTTTTTTCCTTATATCTTGATCTGATGAGGGTTTCAATCTCTACAAAACCCTGGTTTCTTTAAAAGTTTCAAATTTCCCTCTAGGCTATCTACACCCAAAGAATTTAGAACTTTCCTTCTATCATTGATGACAGACTTTGGAGATAATACTAGTTGTGACCTCCCAGCTTCGAGCCTAAGCCCACACTGAACGAACCTCCTTTAGGTTGACCTTATCCCCCTCTATAATAAATAATCCTTGATTTATCTAATGTAATGATTGTTCATAATACTAGTGTATATTGATTCAAATGATAGCATTGTTCATTAATATTTGCATTGTTTTAATTTAGCATATGAGCGTATGACTCCATTTCATATGTTATATGATTGCCAAATTGGCTTCCATCTAAATCTTTTAACCATCTTTGTTGGATTTCATGTTATACAAGCATCACTTGTATGCCCCTACTGGAGGGCTACTGACACAATGAAAAGTCCCTTCCAAGTTGTGGACAATTTATTTCTATATACTGTTTTTCTAGTATAGATTTAACTAGGTCATTTCATTTGACACTTCAAGGGTTTCGATCGACTCTTCTATACTCAATCTTTGTAAAGTCTTTCTCAAATATCAGGCATATTGCTCTAGATAATTCGATATTACCATCTAAGAGAAATGATCGGCCTTCCAATTCTCTTCCATTGGAATGTAGATGACTTCATATCTTTCAAAGTTGGACATGTGTTCCTAAATTTTAGTGAGTTATCTAACCAAGTCAGGCTTTTTAGCTTCAAAATTAGCCAATATCTAATTAATTATTAACTCAGAGTCACTATATTGTAAGTTTTTTTTTTGTTTTTGTGGAGCATTCTTTAGTTGTCTTTAATGTTGTCAGCAAGGTTTCGTACTTAGCGATAGTATTAGTTGCTTGTAAAACAAATGTAATAAAATACTTAACTTTCACACCTTTAGGAGAAGTTAAGACTATTAGTTGCTTGTAATAAAATACTCCATTGCCAATCTGGCGAGATGCTTCATCAACATGTAGTGCCCTTTATAGATATGATGTTTAAAGATGAGCCCTTGAGGTTCTTATGGTTTATGGTTTGTTCTTCTTTGTCCGAGGTCATTGTCTTTACAATAAAGTCCACTATGGCCTAATCCTTCATCAAGGATTGTGTCCTGAATAATATGTCAAATTTACCTAATTCGATGAACTACTTTAATAAATGCTTGGACGTTTTCAACTTTTGGAGAATTCTCTTAAAGGATTGACCGGTCAAAATCATCACCTTGTATACTTAAAAATAATGTCAGACTTTTCTAGCTGCAAATACTAAGGCTAGTGCAGTTTTCTCTACCTGAGTATATCTAATTTTCTAATCAATTAGTATTTGGCTAATCTAATAAATTGGCCTCCGAAGTTTTTATCCTTCCCTGACAAAAATGGCAATTAAGTTAGAGTTTCATATGGCCATGTGCAAGAATAGGCCTTCACCTTTTTTAGGGAGAGTCAATCAAGGTGAGTGCACCAGATACTTCTTCAATTCTTGGAATTCTTGTTGGCTCCGTCTATTTATTGAAACCCATTTGTTTTGGCTCCCCTTAAGGTTTTAAAGAAAGGAAAATATTTTTTGACAAGTTTAGTTACAAATTGCGACAATGCTGCCAACCATTTGGTGAGCCTTTGGATTTCAAAAGACCATCTTAGGTGGTTCCATATGTAAGAGGGCTTTGAGTTTTTTTTTTTTTTAGGGAGTTGGCTTCAATACTACATTATCAAATAATAAATCCTAAGAACTTACTTGAAATAACCCCCAAAACTCACTTAGGTTCAAATTTATCTGGTAGATTCTAAGTGCAACAAATGCTTTTGCAAGTTCTTTAATGTATTCATATGTTTTTATACTTTTATCCAACATATCATCCACATAGACCTCCATCTTCCCTCCTACTTGTTCAAATATTTTATTTATAAATCTTTGATATGTTGTGCCAACATTCTTCAAACTGAAAGACATTTTGTAATAATAAGTCCATTGGTCCATCATGAAAAAAGTCATTTCCTTGTCCCATTGATCTATCCAAATTTGTTTGTACCTTGAGTAGGCATCCATAAATTTTAGTATTTGCTAACTTGAAATTGAGTCTACTAGCTAGTCAATCCTTGGAAGAGAGAAGCTGTCTTTAGCGCATATTTTGTTCATATTGGTGAAATCTATGCACATTCATTACATTTCATTACTTTTTTTTTTTTCACTAAAATGACATTGGATAACCAATATGAATATTGAACTTCCTTAATAGATGTGATGTCAATTAGTTTCTTGACTTCTTGTACAACAACAAATTTTTCTACGGAATAGTTCTGACTTTTTTGTCAAATGGGTTTGTACTCAGGGATAAGACTCATTTTATGAGTCATCATCTCTATCGATATACCTAACATATATATTTGTATCCAATCAAAAATGTCCAAGTTGCTCCACAGAAAATCACTAGTTGTTTCAAATCATAATCCAAAGATGGTTCAAATTGAATGAATTTATTTGGATCTTTTATGTCTAGAAGAACTTTAAATGGTGTTTTGCCATGTTGACCTTGTTGCAGAAAAGCCGGAGGGATTGAACTATTAATCTAAGTTAAATAGTAGCTTTGGCCAGGAATTTAGTCTCACTTAACCTCTTTAATTCCGTATTTAGCTATAAATTTTATTTTCAAATGAATGATAGAAGTTACACCTTGAATGTTCCTAAACATGATTAGCACGTGACTTATAAATGTATGATTCTTAGTACTTGGACCGACTCATTGTTTACCCATACAACATCCGTTGAATGGTTCCATTTGATAACATTGCATCCCTAACTACGTGAACACATCAAAGCAGATAATGTTTCTTGAGCTTTCATTATTGATTAAGACTCATTTTAATTGGTAATCATTATTTCTATCTGCAACAAGTATAGATATAATAAAAGGATCAGAATAATGGAAACTCATATGCATCATATCATTGTTGCAAAAATTATTGAAATCATTCCTTATCTCTATTTTCTATCTCTTACTAAAGGAAGCTTCATTTAAGCGTTCCTAAGCTATCGTATCTATTGGTTTAGTGGGCATCATATCAACAACTCCAGCCACCACTGATTTTTGTGGGTGTTTGAGTGATTCTCTGCCATCATCATTTTTTTCTAGATGTGTTAAGGATTTCGTAAGAAATTTTTGAGGTACGTTTTTTTAATTAGGGATTCAATCACCTTTTGTAGTGTCTTACAGTTTTCAATACTGTGTCCCAAACTAGATTTGTATCATAACATTTTTTTGGGTGTCCGTGAGGAGTGTAAAGCACAAAGGTTTGAATGTTTTATTTGTATCTTGCTCGATCCTTTATTGCTTTGGGAAGCCATGGGAAGGTCGACTGTCATTATTCCTTCTCTTTCCTCTTTCATGTTGTCCTTGATGCAATGCATATCCTGAACACACTGACTGTTTGGCATTATTTGCCCCTTCTACTACAATATAGGCCTATGTTATCAATTTTGCCTCCACGAATGTCTAGGAATCTTATTATACAAGTGACTTGCAAAAGTCACCCAATCGGATTATTATCATAAAGGCATTTTCAACACATTGGTGAGCTTTGAAATTCTTCAAGCATCAACATTGAAACGGGCAAGGAAGTGTTTTAGGCTTTTATTTGGAGCTTGCTTGTCCCAGCTAGATGTTAAGGTTGTTTTTTTTCCTCGAATTAAAAGCAAAGTGGGATTAGAATTAGTCGATTGATTCCTAAATTGTCCCATTATGGCATGTAGAACTAAATAAGACTATCTCTTTTTAAGGTTAAATGAAAACAAAGACAAAAAAAAATGCGTTCCCTAAATTCTGAAAACCAAAAAGAATATGAAAATGGTCAAGGTGGTCTATTAGATCAGCATTCCGATTATAATGTTCTAGAGTTGGCATCTTAAATTTTGGAAGAAACATATACCTCTTCACTTTTGGGGTAAAAATATTATAGCCTAACTGTGCTACATGACTAGCAAGGTGCCCCCAGAATATTTACTTTTCTATTCTTTATATTGTTTTCTCTACTACAATTGTGGATACTATCCTTTTTGTGTTAAGAAAAGTCAGCTCTGAGTGATCGGTGGACATATCTAGTATCTGCCTAGCCGAGAAAACTTAAGAAATATTGGTGCAAGATCCCCCTTCCTAAAGAGAATATCATCTAAATCTCTTACATACCAAGGATTTTGTCTCTCAGATGTCCCCTCCCTATATCCAAAATTAAGGTGGCTTATAAACTTGAGGAGATAAGGTGGTAGGGCGCCTTGTGAACCACTGGAGGCATACGCTAGGTTTGCTTTTTTTGAGCTGTTACTTTCTCATTCTTTAGTGTAAAGTAACAGGACCTCAGTCTGATGGGATCGAGCCCTAAATTTATCCTATGGGGACTTAAGTAAATGTGACATCTTAAAGTCGGATAGCCATTGTTCCGATATTCAATGCTATTAAAGAATAATTGCTCAGTTATATTTCACTGTTTGTAGGGATGTCATAAGGAGTGTTTCAAGAACGTTAACTAGATTAGCCATATTCATGACTGTTCACCATGGCTTAAGATATGTGGACCTTCGTAAGTATTTTTGAAATTTATAAATGTTAGGGTCATTTTTATGATTGGTATATTCTGTGACCATATGTAATTCTGTGTCGATATTGAGTTGTGTTTCGTCAAAGTGCTGCATCAATATATTTCCGTAACTATCCGTTTCGGCTTTCACGAATATTGTGCCTGATGTGAGCTCTCCACCCGCTCGAACCCAAAATCCTAAAACCCTACACTTGCTGTGAGCTCGCCATGAGCTCGAGTGCAAAATCTCAAAATGCCCCGCTCGTTGTTTGCCTCCTTCTCGCTCAAGCGCATGTAGGATTTTTCATGAAACCCATCGTGCGCTTGTCCTGCGCTCGAGCGCCGTGGCAACGAGTAAATTTTGTAAAGCTGTTTTTCAAGCCTTCTATATATATGCACCTCAATTTTTTTATCCTAACTTTTGACTGAGCATTTTGGAACACCTCTTCTTGAGAAACATTCAACTTTTACTTCTCTAATCTCGTTTCAATTGAGAAAACCAATCATTTATCATTATGCTTCATGTACTAATAAGTTTTCTCAACACCTTCTCTTAAGTGATCCATTATTGCTATTCTTCTATCTTCGTTGGTGATGTCGGTGTGACAGACCAGGTTATTTTCTTAAATAACCCTCCGTCAATGGTTACATCCACTAATGCCCTTAATTGATATTATAAACTCTACAGAAAATTGAGCAGACTTTTGTTTGTAAATCGGATACAAACACCTGTAATTAATCCTGTACAATAATCTACTATATATATCAACAAACCACAGGATCACATAGCCACCACAACATCTCCGGTGGCACCGACGTCATAACTTAGGTACAACGTCGGCTCAGAAAGGATGCCTACTAAAGGATACCCAAATAATAACCTCAATAAGTAGCGTGCGAAAGCATAAAACCACAATATACAAGAAACTAAACTATACACATAATATACCTTTGGAATTCCTGAGATACTATCCCCTGTCCTTTGAGTAATCAATCTAAGTCTTCAAGCTCCATATAAGAGATCAGGTTGCCTATCTCGCTCTTACAGCTCACTTAGCCTTGTCGAGTGTTATAGCATTTTCATCTGAAAGGAGAGATAGTAAGCGTGAGCTAAAAGCCCAGCAAGCGTAAACATACATCACTGTCAAACAGTAAAGATACGTAAAGGAAGAAGAAGGGGCGACATGCATTCAATACAAGGAAACCCATTTAGAAGTACCGATTTGCCATTCATCATGTTTTGGAACCTTTAATTACCATTTGAACATACTTTATCAATTTACGTTAATCTTTGCGGACCAGGGCTAGTAGGTCGTACTAGCAAACGATGCGAGAGAACGAGAAAAGGATCATGATACTCCACATGATCTAAGGCCGTGAGGGATTATCTTTTACGACCCATCCGGGGGGTCGTGCACATCGTGCCGTAAATCGCCCCATTCCCCCGGGGTACCAGGGCAGTCCTCGTTCTTCCACAATAGTATCCTAAGGCATGACACGGACACCACCCGCTTACACA